>PVLD010004904.1:0-64774 GCA_004027595.1 Dinomys branickii | reverse complement strand
AGTTGTTATTTGGAGGCATGTGTGATGGGGGCCAGGGATGTAGATCAGCAGCACAGCACCTATCTGGCAAGCACAGGGCCTTGAGTTTGATTCCCAATATCATGGAAAAAAAGTTCAACATATATTTCTAATATTAATTTATATTTCCTATGGGATAAAAATCTGGGTTGTTACTTTATTTGATGGTTATGTAAGTCATCAAACTCCTAGAATTAATTGCTTGTTCAATAAAAAATTTTCAGTTTTAGAAAATTATTCTCCCATAATACCTGATCACCTTATTACACAATGTGATCATTTAGTTAGAGATCACACGGAACTAGAACATGAAAACAAGGGCAGTTTTGAGTGCTGTAACTATTATACCTTTTCAGCGTTATTTTTTGTCATGCTGAATAAACCGTAAGTGTTTGTTGGAATTTATATGTGGATTATGTAGGTTTGGTCTGCAATGAGGAAGTATTGAGAATGCAGAGTTAATCAGGAGGACCTTCATGTCCTTACTTACGGTAGAGAGTCCAGGCTAGGGTCTTCCCTGCCTGGTGACTTGACAAGTGTCAGTGGTCCATACTCTATGTTGCTTCCTTCTAGCTGTATGGACCACAGATACATGTGGAAGAAATGTGGCTTTCACAGTTTGACTTGTTCTTCTCTTTTCTTTTGCAATGCAGGGATCCCACCCAGGGCCTCACACATGCTCAGTAGGCACTGTACTATGGAGCTACATTCCCAGATCTCTGGCTTACTCTTTCCATTTCTTGTTTAAATAATTAGTAAAACATTGTCAATAAATAATCTCCATCTGGGAGCAGACTGAACTGGGAGAAGATTGGGAAGTGGGAAAAGTTTTTATGAATTACTCGCGGTTCTTTCTTCCAGTGACTGTGACCTGGAGCTCTTAGGTGCTGTGTGATAGTGTCTGAGAGTATGGTTCTATGAGAATTTGATCTTCTTTGAAAACCCGGTTCCAGAGCAGTGCCAGGCACACAACAGAAGCTCCATAAAAGAGAAGCAAGAATGATTTAATCAGGTTAACTCATTCCTACCAATATTTGCTAACATTTTTATTCCAACAAAAATATCTTCACAATAAATAACATAAATCATTGCATAGGAGGAAGTTGGTATGTTTTATGAGATTTACTGGGGTCACAGTGTATTGGGGTTTATAAGATATGTTGGTCTGCATAATAGTATCAGGCACAGGGCCATCTCCTCTTACTGAGTCTGAAAATATTCTCCCTGTTTGTATGTAGCCCAAAGTAAGTGGGATATTAGTTAGATGTGCAGGCTTATAGTTCGAAGTTATACTAGTCCAACCCCTTTCTATTAAGAATGAACTGACATCTGTTGGGATCTGTGTGACAGTACCGAATATTTAGTATACAAACAGAGAGTTTGGAGTGTTTGAAACACATATTGTCATCTTTTGAACTTGATAGTTAGTGAATGTCTCATTTTTTAACAATTTTAAGGAGCCTTCTTTTTTCTGCTGGGTTTTACTTTATCTCTTAGCTTAATGGCAGTAAGAAGTGGTGGATGCTGAAAGGGATAGGGCAGAAGAGCCATTGCAGATGTTCTAGACACCTACTGGTGAGCATTTTGAGGAGGTGTCAATAAGCATCTCCTACCTGCATGTGCTTATTTTTCAGAGCATTTATAATCAATCATATGAATGCTAGTCTACAACTCCTACTTCTATTATGATCACTGGTTACATTATTCAGTCACTTTCTACACGGCAAGCATTTCTGTAAATACTTACATGTATTAATGCATTTACTTCTCACAATTCAACAAAGTGGGTACTATTAATATGCCCAATCTATAGTTTAGGGTACTGAGGCACCAAGAAATTAAATAAACTCTCAATTAAGAGACTAAGAAATGTCAAGTAGAGCAGTTTCAAATAAACAGAAAATTTCTCAATACTATCTGCTATGCTATGATTTAATCATTTTTAATTCCTTTTTAGTTAGAATGGTTATCCTAGGCTTTCAAAGCTGAAAGGAAATTTAGGGAGGAGTGGGCACCACTGCACCAGTTTACTGATTAGTAATTTGAGGCTGAGAGAGGTGAAGTGACTTTTCCAATCTCATACAGCTCTTTAAATGAAGACTTCAAGCCCTGCATCCCTTCCATGTTTACACTTTTCATGTTACTGTTTCATCTTTAAAATTATATATAATCATAGTATTCAGTTTTCTGTTCTCTTTTATGTTACAAAAGAAAGCAAAGAGATGCTATAAAATAATCAGATCCCAATTCCTTATTGAATGCTTTTTGCTAGCATTGGCTGCATCAGAATCTATGATGTCAGAGACCTGGATCTTTGCTTGCTCCCATGGCAGCACCTTGATAGAAGTGATAGCAGGTACTGTCCAGGATTCATATTCTGCCCTCACTGGGATGTTTTGGCTGTGGTTACTTCTGGAGCTCATAGAGACAACCTTGGCTGAAGCATTTAACACACGTTTTACTCACAGCCAGTCACCTTATTCAACCAATATAGCTCCTTTTAGAAGTGTCCCAATTTTCTAAACAGGCAAACATCGAACAGTGATAGGAAAGCTAGAAGCAGACATCATTGTGAGATGAGTAAAATAAGAGAGTTGAGTGATTTAGTGGTGAGTGAACACTTGGCAAAGAACTTGTCATCAGGCTTCATCCCAGTTTTTTCAACAGAGGAGGAAAGAACCTTTTGAGAACTGCTTTAGATGGTGGAACAGCAGTTAAAAGGCCTTCATCATTCAAGGAGAGGAAGCAGAAATGAGTGTATTTGCCTAATATGGAGCTATGGGTGTTGGAAGCCAGAAAGTTGCAATGGAAATAAACCTGTCGAAAACCAAGTAAGATGGACACCAAGGAGTACAAAAGAAGGAAGGAAGATGACCATCACTCTGGCTTCTGAGCTTTGTGTTAAAATGAGAATTCTGTCCCCTTCCAAGAATAAGCCTTCCAGTATTCACTTCAGGAAGTCCCATTGCTTCAGCTTGGATGGCTAATATGAAAAACAAAGCAATTGTTTGTTGACACGTATTCTAGCAGGTGCAGTTCCATTTTAAACAAGAAGCTGCTATTGTTTTCAGGAATCGAGGGTGATGACTGTCCTAGAGCTGGTTCAGCAGTGGGACACCCAGGCTGTTTTTCACGTTAGCCTTTTGAGTCCTACTTTTCCTCCTCTGTCCCTTTACGACTAGCGCCCCCTACAGGTTCACACTTCAAAGCTTCATTGCTTTAAAAAGGAAGCCAGTTTGTTTTCATAAATCATTTTTAAGCCCCTGATTTTCATTTTCTGAGGAAAATGTCTTGAGCAGGAGAGAATGGGGCTGTCCGAATATTTGTTTGGTAGCCACTCGATGCCTCTGGTTTATCCTCTTGGGTTCAGGGGAAGGAGGGTCAGCAAGGGTCAGGGCTGTGCTGGTTAAATAACAAGTGAGAAGTGTCTGGAATTATAGGTTGGTGGTGACTCGCTTTTACTAAAGATACCCAGTGCCCAGACTTCTCCCAGGTGATAGGAGGTAGACATCTGAATGGAGAAGAACGGGAGAAAACCTCGAGGCGCTTCCATGCTTTATGAGATCAGGATGGGAAGGGCCAGGTGGCCAAAGGCATCCAGCATTCTGCTTCCTTTTGTGTAGCGGTGACACCTCTGGAGCCCAGCCTTATTTGTGAGATATGAGCTGCGTGGAGTACTGCACGTGATTTATGGTCAGCATTGAGCGGTAATCCCTCCCCTGGCTCTGTACTCGGCCTTCTCTGCACAGCAGCACTAAATATCCAGCCAGGCTGAGATGAGCTGCGGCTAGTGAACTCTGGAGCGAGGGCTGTGTTCACCTTTCGATTTACTTTTTCCAAACCACAATAAATCCAGGCACAAATGGCAGCAAAATTAACTGGGAAAATACCACCATCATTTGCAAGGGAGTAGCTCTGGTTGGCTCAAATCTGGTTTGGCTTTTATAGTTGATTCTCTTAACTAGAGGAAGAGTGGACCTCTGTTTTTGTTTTCCGTTTGTGGGGTTTAGGAGAAGAGATTACCAGCTTAACAAAGTGCTGCTACTAAGTGGAAAAAACAACTCTCTTTGGTCTGAAGGACAGTTGGTTTTGTTCAGTGTGATCCTTGGCCACTATATGGTTTATATCAATTTCATCATCTGTGAGAAATGTCCCTTCATTTTTCTTTCTGATGTCACACTGCACAAATATATATATATATATATATATATATATATATATATATATATGGGGGGGTACCAGAGATCCAACTCAGGACCTTGTGCTTGCTAAGCAGGTGCTTATTCCACTGAGCTATATCCTGAGACCAGCACAAATATTTAATTGATGTATGTTATATGCCTCACATGCGGTGAGGGAACAAAATGCAAACTAGTATGACTAAAGCAGAATTATTCTGATGTTTTGAGGTCTGTTACATTTCACTGGGATAAGCAATGATGAAGTTTATTTATTAGTTGTTTAACAGCCCAGCACTATCAGCTGTATTTTATTCTATTTTTGATAAAATGAATACCAGTAATGGTTGATTAAGGTGGACAAATTATATAAAATGCAGTGAGAAGTCATGAAATATAATCTGGTCCCCTGGCCCTTGGGATCAGCTGGAATACCCTCACTCTTGCTGTAAGTCTTGTGAATCTTTATTCAGGCAGATGCTTAAATGTCTTCCACGGGTGCCCTTTTCAGTTACACGATAGTGAATGTTTGTGGTTCGTCCTCATTGCTGAAGACAGTGCTGTACACTGAGGAGGTCTTCTCCCTCTCCATGTTGCTTTATTGCCCTTGTCTTCCCCGAGGTCTCTGTGAAGCCTGCATTACTCACTTGTAGTTTCCCAATCTCACCAACTCTATCTATACTGCCAGGCCTAAGGAATGAGTGCCTTAGCAGAGGCCTGAAATGTTTACGGCAGTAAACAAAAGATGTCCGGCATGTGTGTGTGGATACATACATTGTGTAGCTTCAGATGAGCCTGTCACCTATTGGGCCTTCTCCTTCGCCAAGTCACTATTTCTATGTTGAAATTTCATTTCTAAAATGGGAATAAGAAGATATCATAGGCATATTCTTTTTCTTTCTCCCTTTCTTTCCATTCCCATCCCTCTCTCCTCTTCCTTTCCCTTTCCTTCCCGGTTCTGGGTATTGACCCAGAGCCTTGCATAGGCAAGTGCTCTGTAACTGAGCTATACCCCAAGCCCTGAAATATGTTCCCATTTTGATGGTACAAAATAGGCAGACAACGAGAGCTGTAGAGAGTGAAGAGGAAAAGCCCAAGGTCTGTTTGGGAGCCATGCAGGGGGACAGAGCTTGGAAAAAACTCAATACAAAAGAGCTAAGGGCCCAGGAACCCACCATAAAAAATAAGACTTCATTTGTTTTTGATGGGAGAGGAGAGGAAGTTGTTCCAAGATAGCCTCGGTCAAGGCTCCCCAGGTCAGGATTGGTCAAGTTTCCCAGGGGTTTTAAATAGTCAGTATAGACTTTGCTCATTATACAAAGGGGTTATAGCTACCATAAGATTATAAACATACAGGAATACATGAAAAATAAACATTGTACATGGTCCTATCTCTCTTAGTGTTTGTCTTTTTGGGGGAACAGGGACAGTGCTGGGGATCAAACTGAGGGCTTGTGCATACTGAGCAGGTGCTCTTCCACTGAGCTACACTATTAGCCCCTTTTTGTCTTTTAATTTAAAAAGTCTGAACTTTATTAGAGGGGAGAATGCTGCTCCTCTACTAAGCTTCTCCCACATCTTCAAAAAACATATTGGGTTTGACTAATTGTTATTAGTACAGGGAAGGGAAAAAGAAAAAGAAGAAGCCATAATCCCAATTTCTGCTGTCACAGGCCTTTAAACCTTCTGAGGAGTAGGAGAGTAGAATTTATTTTTAACTTCAAGCTGTTCTACATTCACTTTTAATTATCAAATTTGACTATTTTGTGCCACAAACAGGGTTGGTATCCCCAAGGGTCACAGGACTCTGTATCTGAAGCTTAGCAGATCCATTTCATCTGTGCAATGAAGAGGGTAGCAAAGATGTACCCATCTCCCTTCTTTGGATAGTCTGTCTGGAAAGATTAGTTGTCCCAACTCAAAAGATGAGTTTCTTGATAATTTTCTAGAAGGAGGTGGGGAATGGAGGTTGTGTGTGTGTGTGTGTGTGTGTGTGTGTGTGTGTGCACGTGTGTGTGTTTAAGCAAAAATCTTTGGTGTTACTTTTCAACTATAAAGAATTAATTTCTTTAAGTTGTTTCTTCTTCCCCAAACTTCCTGATAATTCAGTTGACCAGACCAGGACAGGAAGCTTTCCTTGATGCCTCCAAGTCTCTTTTGCTCACTTCCAAGGTTTATAGTTTTCACAGGATTGTATAGCAGGCAGCTTGCTTGAGGTAATGTCCTTGTGAAAGGAGCTGGTCCTGGGGAAGGACCAGCCATGGTGCTGAGCTCTTGACTGACAACAGCCCTCCTCTCTGCTTCCCTCTCTGAGCTTCGAGGGCTGGAAGACTGGGCCATCTGCAAAAATTTGGAAAGGAGCCACTAACAGGAATTATTGAACAATTGCTCCGTGAAACTTAAGATAACAATTTGTTCCCCCACAGTGGAATTGCTGTGTGACAGGAGGAAGTTATTTGTTTAGGTCTTGATTAACATTTATGTGAGAAAAATAAAGTTAAAGTTGATGGTATCTAGTCCAAGAAATGTTTGTGGTTACTCTAACGAACAAATATTAACTCAGTACTTTTGTGGAGTGTGTGTAACCTACTTTTGAAGACTTGAGTTGAAGTTGAAAAACAAAACAAAACCCTAACAACTCCCTCTAAGGTGCCAATGCCCTCTGCTCCCCAACAAAGTTCCCTGAAACCAGTGGGATTTCCAGAAACAACTGGATGATGAATTTAATGGTATAAAGTGGTCTATTTCTATAAATGCTTGGCAGATAAGTGTGTGAGTGTGATTTTATGATTGTTTCTTATTTTTATATGCAGAAAAAGCTAAGCAAATAGTCCTGAGTTCATTACAAATTTCTTAATCGGAATAATACAGCAAACACTTTACCATTAATTGCAAGTAATGTTAGTAGTGCTTGTGGTAAAAATTTTGATAGAAATAACTTTTAATTGATTTCTCAAGATAAAGAATCGAATTCATATGTCCATTCACTTAGTCCATATTTACTGAGACCCTTTATGTGCCAGTTACCATCTTAGGCCTTGTGAGAGATGGATGGAAGACAGGGTTCTTATGTTCATGACTTTACGGTCAGCAGGAAAAGAAAAAAACACGGTGAATACAAGATACATTGAGAAAGATGAGCCAATTTTCAGTCATTCCCAACATATCTCTAATCTGGCTTCCCTTTTAGTATAGGAGCATATATTTGTTTGAACCCATGTGCTTAGTAAACATGTAAATAGTGTTTTACACTTGTATCACACTTATTGTGCACCAGGAACTTTCTAAAAGTTTCAGAAATGTGAGCTCATCTAGTGTATGGTTATTAGCCATTTATTTTATAGATAAGACAATGGAGGCATAGAAAAGTTTAATCATTCACCCTGCTTGATGAAGGAGGACTTGAACTTAGCAGCACTGGCTTTGCTATACACTGTGCTGTGTGGATGCACACAGCAATATAAACCAAAAAGAAGTATGCAAAGCTGACTACTTATTAGTTTGCAGATTCCTTTCTAACACTTGGGCTTGTGTGGTTACAGAATACATGCTAGCACCTTATTTGTCAAGCAGTGATAGCTTCTGGAACAGTAGAAATTAAACTGACAATATCTGAAAAGGTATACAGGCCAGAGCTCTTCAAACATTTGTAATTTGAATACTATTTTGCAAATGAGCCCCAAGTCATTTGTTTATCTATTTTGAAGTTCAGAATTTCCTTTTTAAAGTTGGATATTTGTTTTTTTCATTTTTATTGTTTTGAAATTAATACAGTGGTGCTTATACATGGTGGTAGTTCTTAGACTTGATTTTGGAGGAAGGTTTACTACTAGAGGAAAAGCAAAACATGAAGCTCTGCTTACATAGGGGAAGAATTTTGGACAAGCATCTTCAATATTCTAGGATTTTTGTTAAGGGTGTGCGAAAGAGATATTTTTATCCTGGAGTTATTCTTACGCTCATTGGAAATTCCCATGTGTGTGTGTGTGTGTGTGTGCATAAGAGAGGGAGAGAGACAGAGAAGAAGGGGATCAAGAAGAAGAGGAGAAGGAAGAGGAGGGGTAGGGAGAAAGATGAGGAAGAGAAGGAAGGGAATAAAAAGAGGAAGGGAGAGGAGAGAAAGGAAAGTAAGTGAAAAATCTTATGAAGGAATGAAATGAATTAATCAATATATGAGGTCATCATATTTTGTTAATGAGAAAAATCACAAGCATGCTCCACCACTGGATCTTTAAAAATCAACACCACTATGGAAAACAAGACTACTTTGCTGAGTTATATGTAAAAAGATATCCTAACATGGGCTGAGCTGGAGCTTTGTTCTAGTTCCTTGAAGAGCCTCTTGTTTTTATTCAATTTTATCCTTAGTGCCTAGGAGACAGCCTGGCACAGAACAGATTCCTAGTAAAAGGCATGGAATAAATAGATCTATACACCCTGGCTTCTACAGAAAGATCTCCAGACCTTCTGAGAAAAGACCTCCTCACCTCTAAAGGCATTTGCTGGCCAGATGCCACATTCTCCTTGAAGTCAAGCTGCCCCACTGAACTCACTGTCTTTGAAGCAGAGCGAGGCCTGCTCAGGAACCCAGCGGGAAGCCTTGTGTCTATGACCTGGGCCCCTGTGTGTAGTGTCAGGAGATTAGAAGTGTCCTTGCTCCAAGGCCAGAGATACAGGCCCAGATTACTTGGGGTCACAGGTCCACATTCTTGGATGCAGCAGGAGCATTAATTAGTGACAATTACCTGTTGGAAAAATGAAGTCGAATCCTGAGTACTTCTTCCAAAAAGTTAAAGACAGAAGGAAGCTTCTAACAATGGCTTAGGGGAGATGCATTTCCGCCCTGACGTTAAAAACAAGGTACTATCTAACTGATGAGTAGCGGGGGCTTGCGGAGACGCTTTGATGAGCCATCTCCTGCTTCCTGATATTGTGACCCTTGACAAACACTGACAAATAAAACCAGCATGCCTTCAATATAAATGAGGGCACACTATCTGAGGAGATGCTTCGCTCTCAGGATGTGGTTGAAATCCTGTTATGAATAAGGTTTACATCCTTGCCACTGAAATAATATTTTTGTACTGTGGAAATCAATGGTAAGGAAAAAAATGGACAGGTCATGTAATCTGTAAACAATTTAACTTTGATGTATTATCTTGCTTGCTGGATTTGGACCTAAGGAAAGTCAAAGAACATGTCGCTTGCTGAGTTCTCTTTTCTTCCCCTTTACCTCCTGTGCCTTGCGTAGCATTTGGATGATGAGTCTAACTCAAAACACAGTTGTGTCAGAACTGCAGTTTTATGAAAGGTCTACTTCTTTTCCTCTTGGGTAATCCTTAGGCGTATAAAACTTTGCTAACTACAATTTAAAACAGAACCATGAGCTGGTCTGAGAGAAGGTGAGAGCATATATTTTGTCAAGTTGAGAACTTGTAGAGAATTTGTGGGTTCTGTGTTTCAAACAGAACTCAAATCTTTTGAGGCTCAAGTTCCATTTGCTCTTGGCAAAACACAGTTTCCTGGTTCAAAAGAAAATAAGCACATAAAAAAGGGCCCCCAGGCTTCTGGGGCATCAAAGCTTATGAGATACTCTTATAAAACAGCGTTTTGATGATTTGTAGATTATAGGAACTGGGAACATACGGATGAAAGCTACCCTTGAACCACCATTAAGTTTAAAACCCTAAAGGGCAAAGGAGCTATCTCGGGCGTTTTGTCCCTAAAGGGCAAAGGCACTATCTCGGGCATTTTGTCAAAAGTCCGTGTTTCGGCGAGTCCATGTCTTTCTCCCACCTGGCACTTTTCGTGAGAGTAAAATCTTAGCTGCGTCAGATTCTGTTTCAGCTTCTGCTTAGTGTTCACCAGACTTTACACCTAAAGGGTAGCTATGATCCTTTGAGTCAAAATCTTCTTTGAAAATTATATTATTTATATTTTGGTTTGTTTTTCCAACCATTTTATGTATTAACTTATCTTTCCATATAGGATATTAGCAAACCTATCTGTTAAAAATATTTTGTTCAAATTTGTTTTTAGATTCGTGGTTTTTCAACTGGAGTTGGTTTTGATGTCTAGGGGACATTTGGCTATATATGGAGATATTTTTGGTTGTCCCAACTCGCGATATGAGATTGGGGAAAGGTTTGCTACTGGCCTCTAGTGGGTAGAGGCCAGAGATGCTTCTCAATAATGTGTAATGCACAGGACAGTCCGTACAATGTGGAAGTATCTGGCTCAAAATGTCAATAGTGCCAAGATTTAGAATTCTGTTTCAGACTCCAGGAGAATCAGAGATATTATCATCTCTAGCTCCAAACCTTTTACCCAGCAAGGATTCATGTTCATTCTCGATTTGAGTAGAAATTATCAGATTAGGTGAAGAGAGGAGAATAAGAATGAGAAAAAGGAAGAAGAAATATCTGCAAGGCTGATATGATCTGTCCCAGTACAACTAAGGAAAATAAAGTGTGTTTTAAAAGGTAAATAATGGTCCTGAGGCTGAGAGATTATGAAGGAAAGTGATGGAAGCAAGATATATTAATAAATTTCGTATGTCATTGTTTCTATGCTACTATGTGCAACTCCAAGCTGAGGCTTATGAAACACTTCTGCTCTGCATAACTCCCTGGCTGGTTCATTTTGTCCATGTTGGCATTTGTGCTGTCATGTATTCATTCAGCAGACCCACAGAAGAGGCAGCGATGGAGGAGGAAATGCATGAATCGAAACTTTGCTCAGCTGGTTTGGGATTTGCCAGACTCATAAGTCAGCTGAGGCAGAAGTGTGAAGTGCTCTCAGATTGCAGCTCAGTGTATGTAATGCATATGTTTTCTGGAAGAGATAGTAGCCTTGGCCAGAGATTGTGTGTGTGTGTGTGTGTGTTTGTTTGTTTGTTTATTTATTTATTTATTTATTGTCTTTTTGAGACAGGGTATGGCTATGCAGTTCAGCCTGGCCTTGAGCTCATTTTGTAGCCCAGGCTGGTCTCAAACTCACAATGATCCTCCTGCCTCAGCCTCTGGAGTGCTGGGGTTACAGGTGTGTACCACCACACCTGGAAGATTGTGTTTGTCACTCAGGAATTTGCAAATATTTGTAACAGCCACATAGGTGGTATTCTAAGAGACAGAACGGCAGTCTTTGGACAGGGTTAAAAACTACCTGAAGCACCTGTTCAAAACCATAACAGCAGTAATTTCACCAGGAACATGTTCCTGGGCTTCACTTCAGCTCACTGACTTAGAATTTCTAGGGATGATGGATTATTACCAAATGCTGTGGGTGATTCTGTGTATCTATACACAGGCCAGTTTGGGGCCCTCTTCCACAGGACCAGCAAAACTCACACCACACAAAAGGAACTTGAGTTGCTTGGACTGCCACCACCCTAAACAGACTCAGTTACTTATTCATTTCACAAACAAAATCACTCCATATTAGTGATTTAAATCAAAAGTGGCATCGATTTAAAGGCTAAGGATATTGCAGGTAAGACTAATGAGTTCCCTGGCTCCTCAGAGCTTGGGTTTAGGTTCGCCATTGAGAACTGAAATGACTGTGGAACATTTTGCTTGAGAAAATCCTTCTTTTATGCAAATCAGAAAGGCAGCATGAAGCTTTACATTGTTATGAAATGCAGGGAGATAACCCCTCTTATGTACATGTACATAACAAATGTGTTTCTGTTATAAAGGAATATCAGTTATATTTACCATTTGTTTGAGCTTGGGAAAAATTGCTTAGTGTCTCATCCTTAGTATCCCCATCTCTAAAATGGAGAGATATACATTGTATATATATTATATAATGTATATATATATATATTCTTTGTTTAATGGCCTACCTCGTTAACAACTGTTTAGACTTCCAACCCACTGCTTGGACTTACATCTTGTCTTTTTTTTTTTTTTTTTTGGTAAAGTTCTGTACATCTTATTTATAGAGTCTCAGTGTCTTTTTTCTTGTACAGTATATCTTATTTATATAGTACTGTAATTTTTGCAGATTATACTGTATAGTACAGTACTGTAGTTTTATTTTCTGTTATATATTATAGTACTGCATGTAAGAGTTATGTAAATAAAAACAAAGATATCAAGTTGGAGTTTCCCTTGGCCATTTCTTTGTTCTGAATATTGTAATGTATAGATTATATGCAATCCCTCATTTAGCGATCAATTCACTTAGTGATCTAGCTGCAGGAATGGAACTCAGATGTTAAATGAGGAGCATATACACTATACAGCATATATGCTGTATACTGTATATCTACACATATATATAGTTGATCACATGGTTGTGGTAAAAATTAGCCAACACAAGCACAGTGCTTAGATCAATGCATGTCACAAAGTAAACACAAATAAATATTATTTGCCATTTTCATCCTTAATCTCATTTTTGCAATCATTCTTATCATAATCTTTCCTTTTCCACCTCAGGCTAATCCCATGATTCCCACTGCCACTAGGGGCCATCTCAGTAGACTGTGATCCTTTATTTACTAAGCATCATTTCACATACAGTTACTGAGAATCTGCCAAATATAAGGCTGAGAACTAACATGTGGGAAATATAAAAATAAGCATTGTAATAGTTCAGTTCACAAATGCTTAAAGTTTAAGTAGAAAGAGATAAGAGTATAGAAAAAATGTACAGAGGGTTCAAATAGAGAGTGATTGCTTCTTGCTGATGGTTTTTTGAGATGAGAGGAAACCATCTTCTTTGCGGAAACATAGTAACCAATACACTCTGGGAAAACATGGTAAGGATTGAATAAATTGAGTTGATTTTTGAATTGAGCTGAATTTGAGCTACATTGTCTGTCTTCCTTCTAACTAGTGCTATAAAAGTATAGTAGAAATATTGAGCTTCAGAAACAATTGGGCTGAATAGGTCCTCATGAACAAGCCTGGAAATGTAAAGGCTTACCAAGAATGAAACCTCCATAGGAACACATGGTCTGAGTTCCAAATGATCAACACACAAGTGATCTTTTGACTTGCATCTTGTTTATAAACTAGGAATGGTCTGAATTCGTTCTTGGTTCAAAAAGAAATGAGTAGTGTTTTAAACCTCTTATTTACAAAGACTACTATTTATCACCTTCTTATAAACACCTCTCGAATATACTAAGACATTTTACAAAAGCTTAAACAATATTGTACAGCTCTTGGTTTTGTTTCTCTGCCACCAACTCGCTCTTAGCTTATCTGGACTGTGCTATGTAATTTGAAAATTGGACTATGTTTTCCTTGCTTAAATTGAAAAAAGAAATGATTAACTGAAATAACACTGCGCATTACTCAGATTTAATTATGTTTGTAATACATCACCCAGTGATATGGGGCAACTTCTTGCCATTCACTTTCCATCATGCGTTTCTCATAACATATGGTCCTTGTGAAATAGTTTTGATTCAGAGTCCCCAGTAGCATATGGTTAAAAAAAGCCCCTCAAGTCAAATGCAAAGCAAAGGCCAGCCTCTGTGCCCCAGAGGGGCCTCCATTGACTGCAAGCCAGCAAGCCTGGAATTTGAATTGGTGTCAGGGTCTCACTCATCATGAAGATTTTACATTTGGTTTGGGACTTTTGAGCATGAGGTTCTGGATGTAAAAGTCAGAAGAGATATGGCTTTTGTAATGTCTGCGGAGATCCCTGTGTCAATAAGGTCAGCAGGAAGTTAATAGATTTTTATCTTCTCATCACATGAACTTAATATAGTGCCACTGTTCGGTGGGGGGGGTGGCAGGATGGGATGAGGATTGCATCAGTGCCTCTCAGATTTTTCACAAAGGGTGTTTTAGGTCTTCAAGTACATTTTTGCTTAAGGATAAAAATATCCATCACTTGTTTAAATAATAAAACTCTTTAATAAAAACTTTAAATGCTGTGCAACAACCCTAGCTAAAAACAATTACAGTCCAAGAAGAACATGTTTTCCTTTTCCTTTGCTGGTTGTTCAATTACACACGAATAGGAAAAGCTTGCGTTTATGGCACTTTAATAGAATGGGAGCCAGTGCAATTTAAATGCCTTCAAGCAAATGCTCAGAGCCATAAGGCAGTTCCATTAGGACTGCTTCATTCTTCCACGAGACTCCTAATGACGGCTGTGTGCCTGCCCTGAAGGCGTGGCCCTTCTGCCAAGCACTGGCACAAGCCTGGAAATGCCAATAGGAGGAAGGTGGTATGTGTGAAGCCTGCCACTGAGACCCACTTTAGGAGGGCACCTGGGAGAATGTGGGAGAAAGAACACCAGGCTCATTCCAGATGCCACCTTTGAAAATCTCTAGGCCGTATTACTTTCAAATCAACCTGCTGACTGGAGATCAGCTTTCAAGGCCACTTGGACCAGCTGCCCAAATTGGCTACAAGAGCAGCTTCTGCAACCTGGGGATGGTCACTGAGTGATGCAGGAAAGTTTGAGGGCTGAAATGCAAGCAAAGTCCATGGAGGGACAGCACTGGGTCACACTGACTAGCAGGCTTCAGCGATCAAACATGTCACACCTGTCTTGGCCACTGGTGCAGGTGTTCTAGGTCAGCTCTCACTGTGGTTATCAATCGCTGACAGTTGACAGTTTAATTTTACACCACAAGTACCTCATTACTTGTGTAGGCACTTGAAGAACATGTGGGCACTGGATCGGATCAGTGATCAATGACAAAGGTTGCATAGGGTGCAAGTGGTAGCAGTAAAAGTGAAGGTCTCCGTGCATGAGTCGGCAGTGGTAGGGATACATGACAAGGGGAGTTTAACTGACAAACAGTCTGTCAGGTTGAAAAGAATGGAGATTTTCCAGTGAGCTAGCCATAGATTATAAAATATATCTCTGGATTTGAGGGAAAGAAAAGGAAAAAAAACCCTGCCCCAAGGGGAGTTTTCTACTCTTGAAAGTGCCTATGCAAATTTAACGAATGTGTGCTGTAAATTTCTATTCTACCAGCATTTATCATGACATAGATGTGTTCAGGTGTGTATGGATTTAAGATTAGCAGGATGCGGTGATGCTATTTTATAAAGGGGTGTGTGTATGTGTATGTGTATGTGTGTGTGTGTGTGTGTGTGTGTGCATACATCACACCAACTCCATCAAACCAGACTCATTGCTAGTTTATATTGTCCCATGCCAGCTAATGGAGAATATTCAGTAATAAGCAAGTGAACTTGTCTGTTCTTGTCAATACAATTTATGGTCAATACCACCAAAATCCATTGCTTTATAGTGGTAGGGAGAAAAGTCAGTTTTTTCAAGTATAGTATTTTTTATAGTGTTATTCTAAGAAGTCACCTATAATTTCCTTTTCTCCCCAACATTTTAATTTCTAAAAAAGAGTTTCTGACATTATTTTCCTCATAAAAACATTTTTGGTCATTTTTAGGGGGGTGTCAATACTAGAGATTGAACCTAGGGCCTTTATACTGAGGTATATCCCCAGCCCTTTTATTTTGAGACAGAATTATGCTGCATTGCCCATATTAGGTTTGAATTTGTGATCCTCCTGTCTCAGCCTCTCAGACTGCTAAGATTACAAGTAAGTGCCACCATGCTCAGCTCATGTTATCTTCTTGGAAAATATTGATTTTAAGAAAAAGTACACGTGGCACGAATTTTATTTCTATTATTTGCCTTGTCTATTAGAATAGGATTAACTAGGCACACTGCACTTATAATAGCAGAATGGAAATGAGTTTTTCACCTTTTTATGTTTTAAAATTTTTATTTGTATTTGTACATATTTGTGGTAATGATTACATTTACTGTGGGGAGTTGGTGCATGGACAGATTGTATGTGAGTTCTTTCTTCATCCCCTCCATCTCTTATTCATCTTCCCATTTGCAAAAGTTGAGGACCTTGGTTTGAATTATACCTCTGCCTCTTCCTGTTGTGGTGCTAAAGAAATTATTGATAGCTTTAAATGTGTTGTTAATACATAAAAACAGCATAATACAGAACTAATATAAAAGTTTAATGAGATAAAATACCAGAGACTTCAAATTGTCCCTAATACTTTTTACTTTTCTTTCCTTCAAAACACTGTAAGTTGAGCTTTGGGTAAATTCAGGATATGGCCACTCAGTTGGAGGCTATATTTCCAGCCTCTTCTAGAGTGAAATATGGCCATACCATAATGATTCTGTGCAAAAGCATTTGAATGAATTGTATTTCAGTTGTTTGTAATTTATAAGTAGAAGCTACTTGCCCACCATTTCTTGTTTTCCTCCTTCCTATGAGTGTAAAAATCCACTGATGGTGCAGAGTCTACTCTGACCACTTGATCATTATAGAAAATGGATCTAGAACCTTGGGTGACTTTGCTGAACAACCCTACCTGGACTGTTTGGTTAATTCTAGACTGTGACACAGAAGGAAAACACTTCTGTTGTTTGTGGCACTGTAGTCTGGGGCTTCTTTGTTGTAGTGGCTTAGCCTATACACTGATGTGTGTATTTAATATGGGAAAAGCTCCAAACATAGGTGGGCACATAGCAGCACATCATGTGTTTATTACTTAACACAACGTATATTGTTTAATTTCTAATCAAGGTAGTGAATACCTCTGGAAATATGTTAAATATTAATGAGGAGGCATCTGCTTAGTGGCTAGGTTAAAAAAGCATTCTTTTCTTTTTCCTCTCTGAACTGGTCCTACCAGTCAACTGTCATCTGACTGGAGAATGTTCATATTCTCAGACTGTTCTGGTTTCTTTGCAGAGTCATCTCTCTTGCTGTGTTATTTCAATTCCAAGTTCAGAGGATTAAGTGAACTTCACTTTTCCTTGAAACGTTATGGTGCATCATTTTAAACTTAGTTACTTACCACAGTTACATAGGGTCCATGGTCTGTACTTAAAAAAGTTGGGTAAACTTTAGGGTAAGTAACAACTTCTAGGTGGAGAGATCTGGAGCTCCAGAACACCAGTCAATACACTGAGGATGTGGAATCCCCAGATGACTCAGAGAAACCGCGATCAGCTCTAAGTGGCACTATGTCCCTGCCCACTCGTGCAGCATTCGGACTACACTTCAGCTCTTCTTCTCCCGTACCATTTCTTTCCTCCCCTCAGGACTCTTTCTGTGTACCCTTATTTTCCAGCATGAATTGTTATCCTCCAGCACTGTGGAGTTTTGATCTTAGCGCATAGGATTGACAAAGTTCCTGCTACTCCTGCTTGTGGTGTGGAGAAAATTGTGCTACTTTGTTTCTCCTCTAGAGTTGCTGTCTATTACCCTGGTACCCACAGAAGAAAAAATAAAAGCTATCATGTGTCCAAGTTTAAAAATATATAACTGCAGTTTTTCTTTGTGTGATTTACTTTTAGTTTAAAATAAGGGTATTTATTTAAAGTAAATTATGTAAATAAGGCTTCAGGGGCATGATAGCTGCCATAAAGTAGCTAAAAGGATTTGATGTTTAGAGGTGAGACTAAACTCATAACTGCCTAGTGCTCAAAGGAAGTGTGGTTCCCCTGGCTGGAAATTACATGGGAGGTATTATATATCATTCTCTTTCTTTGAATGGTCCCTTTGTGTCTGCGAATCTGAGAGCCAGGTTATCTTTTAGGCACCTCTGCAATTGGCTAAAGCTCCCATCAGAGTTTTCTGACTCACTATCCTTATAATGCTGCCTCTGGGAATCTATAAGTGCGTCACGGTGGTACCAACAACCAAAAACCAACATCACTACTCTTATCTTTCGAGATAATATCAAGCAGGAAGATATACTAACTTAATTCTATCTTAAAGGTAATTAATTCGAGGATAGATTAGGGAGCTATATGAGGAAAAAGGGAGAAAAGAGATGCTCAAAGAACACCGTTTCTCCAGCTTCAGTGTTTAGCAGCTTCGTTTTGCATCATTGTGTGTGCTTATTTCTTTTCTTCTATTTTAAAATAAAAGAACAAAAACATTCATAAACAGACACAAAGTAGCACAAGAACAGTACATTCAAAACTGAATTACAGACAAGGTGACATGGAATTAACAATGGTTGTTATATTACATATTGATAACTTCAAAGTGTATGCTCAGGAAAACACATATAGACACACAAGATTGATCAAACAACTAATCATTAACTGTTCCTTACAATAAAGTGACATAAGTCAATAGCACAACATGTTAGCCCTCCTGCATATACATGCATACATACATACATACATACATACATAGTAATCTCTTTCTTTCTTTTCTCCTTCCCTCATCCCATTTGCTCTTTACTTTTGAACAGTTTCCTTTCATACCTCCTAATTTATATTCCCACTTTCAGGTTCTTAACACTAGTGATGCAATATGTTGCTTGCACATGCACATCTGATTTATTTCACTTATGAGTATGGTCTCTAATTGTGACCATTTGCCTATAAAAGCCTCAAGTTTGTCTTTCTTGATAGCTGAGTAATATTCCATTGTATAAAAATGCCACAGTTTTTTATACAGTCCTTAGTGGATGGACATTTGGGTTGCTTCCACGATTTAGCTATTACAAATTGTGCTGCTTACAAACATGGGTGCACATATATCACGGTGATACGATGTTTTCAGATCTTCTGGGAAAATACCCAGAAGGAGAATAGCTGGGTTGTGGGGGACTTGTAGACCTAGTTTGCTGAGGAATCTCCAAATTGATCTCTACGTGGTTTCACCAGTCTGCATTCCCACCAGCAGTGGAGAAGAGTTCCTATTTCTCCACAGCCTCTGCAGCATTTGTTATTGGTTGATTTCTTAATGCTGGCCAATCTTACTGGGGTGAGATGAAATCTCAGTGTTGTTTTAATTTGCCTTTCTCAAATGACTAAAGATGTAGAACATTTTCCCATATATTTGCCATTGTATTTCTTTATCTGAGAAGTGTGCATCCATCTCAGATGCCCAGCTTTAGATTGGGTCTTTGAATTTGGAGAGGTTCCTGTTTTTTAATTCTTTATATGTTCTAGATAGAAGATCTTTGTCTGAGGGACAGACAGTTAGGATTTTTTCCCAACTTGTGGGTTTTCTTTTTACTCTACTGGTGATTTCTTTAGATGTGCCAAAACATTCCAGTAAGATGAGGTCCCAATTATTGATTCTTTGAAGTGTCTCCTTTGCAGTTTGATTTTTGCTCATGAACTCTCTGCCTACTCCTGTGTCTTCAAGATTTTTACCTACCTTCTCTTCCAATAGATTTAGTGTTTCTGTTTTAATATTGAGAGCTGTGATTCATTTTGACTTGAATTTGGTGCATAGTGATAGACTTGGGTCTATTTTCAGTTTTTGGCAAGTGGCAAGCCAATTTTTCCAGCACCATTCATTAGAAACTATCTTCCAGTGAGCTTGTTTGGCCCATTTTTCAAATATTAGGTGACTGAGTGTGTTTGTGGTTGTGGCTGCATCTTCTAGTCTGTTCCATTGGTCCTCAGGTCTGTTTTGTAGCCAGTACCAGGTTGATTTTATTACAGTAGCTTTGTAGTATAATTTCAGGTCAGGGATTGTGATTCCACCTGATTTGTCCTTGTTGCCCAGGATTGCGTTTGCTATTCTGGGTCTCTTCTGGTTCCAGATGAATTTAAGGAATGTTTTCTCTAGATCTGTGATGTATGCTAATGGTAGTTTAATGGGAATTGCATTGAATCTGTATAAAATTGGTAGTATGGCCATTTTTACAATGTTAGTTCTTGCTAACCATGAGCAGGGAATGTTTTTCCATTTATTGAAATCCTCTTTGATCTCTTTTTTTCAGAGTACTGAAAAAGGAATAGATGGCCTTTACCTCAATCTGATCAAAGCCATCTATGACAAACCAACAGCCAATATCACACTAAATGAACAAAAACTGACAGCTTTCACTGTAAAGTCAGGAACAAGACAAGGATGTCCACTGTCACTGCTCCTATTCAACATAGTTCTGGAAGCACTAGCCAGAGCATTTAGACAAGAGAGAGAAATAAAAGGAATAAGGATAGGAAAGGAAGAAGTAAAACTATCACTATTTGCAGATGACATGATACTTTACATGGAAGACCCCCAAAACTCCACAAGAAGACTCTGTGAACTAAGTGACAAATTGAGCAGAGTAGCTGGATACAAAGTCAACACCCAAAAATCAATAGCATTCCTATACACAAAAAACAAACAAACTGAAAGAGAAATTAAGGAAACCATACGTTTTACAGTAGCATCCAAGAAATTGAAATATTTAGGAATCAATCTAACAAAAGAAGTAAAAGATCTATTTAATATGTGTGCTTATGTCTAAAGGCTGGGAAGTTTCTCTGTTACTATTGTTTCCTGTAGAGGGCAGCTCATGAAAGAAGGGTCTACTGCATTCACTTTTAAGATGGATGTGGGTGGCTCTGCTGGGGCTTGCCTTTAGTTGCACTGGGCAAGCAAGCCCTTGGCTCCTTCCAGGGGTTGTAGAATCTGGCCCAGGTCTTGTTGCTCCCCTGTCTCCAGCTGTCTGCCTCATGTCTTGCTGCTTTTCCCTACAGAAGTCTACTCCTGTAGTCTAATTTTCCAGTTAGTTACCTCCCCAGGGCTCAGAGGCACAAATTCAGGAAGCCCCAGCCAGGACTATTCTTCCAGTCTATTGTCATTGACAAGATATGATCGCGGGCCAGTCATTTCCTCTCTCTATGGGTGCCCTAGATTTTACATCTTGGAAATGAGAGTCGGGAATTAATTGGTAGTTTTCTGCCTTGGGATATACCTTAGTGGTAGAGTGCTTACCTAGATTGGTGGTTTACAGAATGTACTCCTCAGTATATCATGATGAGTATCTCTGAGTATGTGTGTTCCTGTAAATTCAGTTGTAGGCAAAGGTTCTTCATAGTTACACAAATACTCATTAGCACTTTTCTTCTTTTAGTGCCCTCTTATCATTTTTACCATTCTCTTTTCTTTAAAGAACGTTTTCCTGGGGAAGACAGCAAATTGTATGAATTTCCCTAGAAACTATTATCCCTATGGAATTCAGAAGTCTTCTCACTTAGAATGTCTAAAAACTCCCTTTAGAACCTCTGCAGTGTCTATATCAACCTGGAATATCTAAGAAAAATGACATTTCCTTAAGTGTGGAGTTAAGAAATTATCCATGAGGTTTATTTAATTCCTGGTATCACAATCACATATTCCTTTACATTTTGAGTTATGTTGTAAGTTAAACATGTGTTGTTGGTGATGTGTGTTGTTTGTGATATATGTTTATATGCATATAAATATGTGCTTTGATGAGCTAGCCTGTAATCCTACCCAACACATCACTAGACATTTCTGTGGGAAAAATTGGTGTTGAGTTCCAAATGAGGGTTTTAAAACTTTCAGAACCCAGTTTGTGTATAAATTGAAATTGTGTGGATTACTTTGACAGCTCTACAAGGCATAAGTGCTCAGGAAGGGATAACTTGTAATACCTGGAAGCTCCATGTCTTCAGATTTATTATATCCATTTATTGATTTATTTTTTGCTAACTAGTCTTTCCTCTTTTGGTATAGGTTAGAGGCCCTCAACCAGAGTTGGTTTTGTTCCCAAGGGCACATTTGGCAATGTTTGACATTTTTTGTTGTCATGGAGGAGAGGGTACTACTACTGGTACCCTATGGGTGGAAGTCAGGTGTGCAGGTAAACATTTTAAACATTCTACAACAGAGAATCATCTGGACCCAAATGTCATAGTGCTCAGATTAAGATAATAGTGTAGATGGAAAAGGGACCAGATCCCTGTTGCCTGGTGGAAAGGGACAGGAAAATACTCTTTTAGCACAAAAATTCTTCTTTTCCTCATTTCAGCCTCATTTCCTGTATCTCTCTGGTAATTTGCATTTAGGTGGTTAAGGTCATCTGGGAGTTAAGGTCACCTGCTAGCTAATGGTTAAAGCGTTTCTGAATTCTTAATTTTTGGAAAGTTGGCTGGTAACTACTGATGCCTCAAAGGTATCATTCCATCTACTAAATATTGAATACATAAATGTTTTACTTAAACCAGCATTCAATTCAGACAGTATTTCTATTATTTTCTGAGTTTGAGGTTGTATGCTTATTGATCAAGACCAATAATTCCGAACATTAGTATGTATTACACTAATTCTTCTTGGTTGATAAATAACTAGGGGTAATGAGTGGGTTCTGTTCCTTGAAATTATAGAAAAAGTACAAATTTAATTTCATTTATTACTAACAGTGGATTTTTCTACTGAGGCCAATAATCAATCATGAATAAAATTAGAAACAGACGGAAAAGTTTGTCCTGTCAATAAATATAAATGTTGCAAGTAATTAACATTACTTGTATCTTTTGCATATTTGCGATTTAGAAACTTTATGTGGCCAAGTGGGTCTGTTTCACGCACAAGTGAGTCTGTCTCTTCCTTTTGCGATGTGGTTCCCTGTCGAATCTTCAGGTTATGGTAAGAGCTCAAAAATGAAATGTTCTGTGAACAGGATCAATTCACAGGCTCAGGGAAATCACCATTTCCTCAGATGCTGGGCCCTGGCTCGATTGAAGGGAGTTTACCAACAAAGTCACTTTGTCAAGATGTTTTTCCTGGGTTGTTCCAGGATCATTGTTCTGGAAACCAGTGGTGCCTCACACTTTGTCGTTTTCAAGAAAGAGGCCCAGAAATCCCTTCCTTGTGGGATGGAGGCACCCCTGGCTTTGACTTCACTGTTGCTTTCCTCTTTTATAGATTCTTAAAGGTGTTAGGGACCTCCGTGGAGAATAGTTTTTATATTGGAGAGAACCATCTGATTCATTTTTTTTTTCTTTCAGCTTTGGAAGAAATGGTTTTAAGCTCTAATGTACTCATCAACTCAGTTTCCTGCCGAGCTTTGCCCTGGACTATTTAAGCTGGAAATTGGCACAGGGAAAGGACTTGTAAAACCTTGACATTGGTTTGACTTTGTGGTTTGTGGTGGCACCTCCAGGTGTCCTGCCACCGGGCTTTGCTCCGTTCTGAGCATCTTCCTGGCCTTCATGGTACATGTAATTTTGACCACTAATAACCTTAGGGAAGTCTAATGCTGGAGTGATTATTGCAAAACTCTCCAGATGCAGACATAGAATTGTTGAAATTCGATTGCATATTCATAGTTAGAATCCTGGGATCCTGAACTATGGAATGCAAATATTGCAGAATATTTAAAACGGAAGTACTATAGGGTGTTTCTTATGCTGGTCTTTCTACTGAACTTTCAAAATGAAGAAAATAATTAGCCCTTTTACTATATTTAAACATTTAGCCATTGTGTCTTGGAGCTCAGCCAAAAATAATCACCTGAAATTTTGTTTATGATTTGCTCACAAAAGTGGCCATACTTTAAAAAGGAGAGCATAAAGGAACATTTTAAGAATGTGTGAGCTCATTATGGACCCAATATATTTTAAGAACATTCAACTTGTACACTCCTGAAATGTGGTTTATAATGGAAACACCAGCAGAGTTTCCTGGAGTGGTCTGAGTCTACCAACTTCTAAGCCTTTGGCAGACTGGTTCCTCTCATGGTGAGAAAATTATTCATGGTCTCTGGGTAACTAAGGCTTCTTGTTTTTGGACAAGAACAATGATACTTAGTACGATTTAGTGATATGTGTCCATGTGAATTATTTGTAGATATGCTTACACTTCAGCTTTCTTGTTAGGAATTTAAATCTTCTCTTTTCACTAGGAAACTAGTTATTCTTTATTTCCTTGCTAGTTTTTCTTACTTTTTAAGTATTTCTAGTCATACTCGTAAATTGCTATGATCTTATGTTAAATCTCAATAAAAATTTTTGTAAGTTAATGGGTAGTTGTGCAGAATATAAGGTGTGATCAAAATATATGTAAATGTTTAAAATAAAAAAATTATTATGTAAAATACGCAGGCCATTACCCCTTTCCCCCTTTGAACAGACTTATCTCATCATTTTTGCATTTTTTGCAGTACTTCTGGAAATCTTTTGTCAGCGTGTTTGTGAGATGTGATCAAAAAGTAGGTGAATGCTTCTGTCTAGTGCTGTAGCCTAGTGCTGTCCAGTGGAATGGCAGTCTTGTGAAAGCATTATGGTGCATCCTCATCCCTCTTATTCACCAGACCTGGCACTGTATGATTTTTGGCTCTTCCCAAAGTCAAAATGACCATAAAAGGTAAATGTTTGGAGATCATTTAGGACATCAAGGTTCCTATAAGAGCACAACCGAAGATACTTAGGAGAAGGGACTTCCAGAACTGCTTCAGAAAGTGACAAATGATGGGAAGGGTGTGTTCAAATCAAGGGAGAGTATTTTGAGGGAGATTAATGGCCATGTGTCCTTTACTGTAATAAATTTTAAAAATAAACATTTATCATATTTTTGTTTATATCATATATATAATATCCATAAAATAAATGTCCAGCTATTATTCTCTCAATTATTATTTCTTTAAATTGACAGATTCCTATACATTTATGGCAAAGAAAATCTTATAGAGGTTTGGAAAATTCTCAATTTCTATTTGAATGATTAAGGAGTTAATTGATATATTTATCATGTGGTAGTGTTGAGTATATTTGAGTTTTTCTTTTCCCTTTTTTAAGTTGCTAATTTAGGTATGACACAATATCTGATCAACTAGGGTATTTCGCAACCATTTCCAATGAAAGAATTGATGATTGTTGTATAAGTAAATCTTCATGAAGTTTATACTGGGAGCCAGTCTATTCTTTTTTAGAAGTTAAATATATAGCAATAGGCTTTCATCATGTAGTTTTTGATAAATAGGTTTACACGTCAACTCAGGGTTAAAGGGAATATACTTTGTGGATACCTAGGATAAATATGGGATTTCTTCATTTTTATTGTAGCTCGCTTGTGGTAAAAATACATTTAAGGTTTGAGGACCTTGTTTAACAGTTTTATTAATACCCTGAGTGGTGGAAGTAGAGTGGGCATAAATGAATATATTTTCATTCATAATGTACAAGCCAGTTGTAAGAGTTTATGTTTCTAAAGATATATATATATATATATCTCGTTATGTTTCTAAGTATATATATGACCATTCAATGTTTTTATTCTAGTAAAAGTGATGAGCAACTACATTTTGAAGATCTGGAAAGGTTATTACTGGATGCTTTCCCCTTATTTACAAGTTTACTGTATAGGCAAGAGCTTAGGTACCTCTCCCTAAAGCTGGACATTCCGGCTATGTGGTAATTTTGCTTGCTTTTCAGCATATGCTTCTTTCACGTATCCTGGGTTTGGGTTAGTAGTGCAGCACCATCCATGTTTAGTGTGCGTTTCTGTACTTTAATTTGCCAGCCTCTGTCTATATGAGTCCAGGCTTCTTTTAGTGATGATAAGACCCTAATTTTATCGTTCTGGGAATGGAGCTACAGGAAGTTAGGCCACGTGTGTGGACACGCGCTCCTGGGTATTTTGCTGACTTCACCAAGAATTCAAAATCAGAACCACTGCCAACCTTAGGAGTGCAGTTTCTGGGGCAAGTAACATCACTTGAGACAGTTCCACGTTGGGGGCCCAATCTAAGACTACTGATGCAATTTGAAATCATAGTCTATGTATCTGTTTATTACATGCTTTGAAAGGAAAGTCCAGTATGAGTGTACAAAGCCTAGTACAGGTTGGATATGGCAGTGTTGTACTTAGCAGGACAGGCATGCATGTTCTCTAGGCCATGGAAGTCTAAGTTCGTCATAGCGCTGTGTCCAAGGCAAGGCTGTCTCTACTGGTTTTCTATAGCAGTTCTCCTTCACCTCCCTGGTGTTGCAGAACTCTTCGGAAAAATCTGAGCACTATCAGAGACAAAGGAGGAAGTCTGTCCTGAAGTTTCTACCCTTGTTACCCTCTGTGCTGTCATTTAGTGTAACTGGTCCTTAAGATCCCTGCCCTACCTTTTACACAGCTTATTAGTGAATTGCGTGATTGCTGTGTCTATGTTTTAAAACCGTGTTGAACATCTTCAAATGGTGCCCTTTTCATCTCTTTTACTTAACCTTATACTTTGATAAGATTGAGAATTTAGGAGATACTACTTTTCCATACTAGGGTACAGTGCAGTGAAATATTTAATCTTTCTTCTACCCTGGCTTAAAACTGCTCACTCACCCTGCATAAAACTTTGATTTTCCTAGGAAACTTTTTGTTTTTAAACCAGTGTGATTTGATATGCTCTGTTCAATAAGCAAAATGCAAATGCATTTGACTAGTCCAATTTACATTCATAAAATATAGTCCCAAAGCAAGAGGTATTCCAGTAAGCAAAGGTATTTATAACTATAAGGCATCTACATTGCCAAATTATGTTTACTATCAGAATACACTGTGGTCATTTAATTTGTTATTAAGTAAAAACATTAATTAATTCTATTTAACATTATTTTTCTAGTTTTAGTTTTTCAGGTTTCATTTTTTGTTGAGACATTTTAATTGTTTACATGCTGTACAGTGAATGGTAATGTATTGCATTCTATGGTCTTTGCCTGATCCTGGGACTAAGGAACCAATGTCTCTGTGTCATGTGTACATTCTGATATAATCATTAATAATAGAAACATTTCCTTCCTGTACATTTGGAGGAGACTTTACCCGTTACGAATTCCAGTGAAAATAGTTCTTCAGGTAGATAGGCAATCATATAGTGCTGCACACAGAG
This sequence comes from Dinomys branickii, assembly GCA_004027595.1. Taxonomy (NCBI): domain Eukaryota; kingdom Metazoa; phylum Chordata; class Mammalia; order Rodentia; family Dinomyidae; genus Dinomys; species Dinomys branickii. Next base: position 37,962 of record PVLD010004904.1, on the reverse strand, counting down.
GAACGAAACAAAGATTTCAATTGCTAATGTACTCTCGGCCCCGAGAGACACTACCGTTGTCTGGACCCAGGGTTGTCTGTCACTGCTGTGCCGCAGCTGTCTTCCCTAACCGCGCTTCCTGTTTTATAAACGCACTCAGCAGTGTGCCATGGGGTGGTAAGCATGTGTCAGAACAATTTACATTGCCGTGGTTTTTCCTAAGGCCAGTGACAAGTTTCTGAATGCTAAACTTGCTCATCTTTCAGATGTACAATGTTACAGTTGCTTGTAACTTCTCAGTGAGTTCAAGTGACAACACTAGGAGCAAGTGGAGAAATCATCAACAAGGTTCCCATGCAATTAAGTTCACACACTTAGGATGCCCAGAGTAACACCATAATTTCAATGAACTCATTTAGCAGCTTAATATCTTGCATTATTTTTCAAAACAAATAGAATAATAGAAAGAAAAACTATTGTTCCTGTTATTAATGTGCTTGTATCTGATTGAAATAACTATATGGATGGAAGAGTTCTGTTTTTGTGTTTGTATTTGAAGGTTTTTGCTTCCATGTGCCAAAGTTATTTAAAATCATGTCTGCTTTTAAAACACCCTCTCCGGTTTGGGCATTTGTGCCTCAGACTGCAGAGTGGAGTCCCCATAGTGCACGTGCCCTACAGCCAAGTAACTGCGTTTATGCTGCTACGAATTTTGTGGTTGGAATCTCAAGTTTTAAAATTAAATAACTATAGTTAACTATATTAAATGTAAGGTTGAATTTGATCAAAAATAAGAAAAGCATTTATGACAACCCCTGTAAATGTTTAAATACTTTAGTTCTGTGTGTGAGCATTAAATTGTATTATAAGAAGCCAACATTGAACATTGGATTCCTTCGGGATATATCTGACTTTTGGGAGATAAAAAAACTTGCATTAATGAAATTCAGGATTTTGATTTAGTAGACAACATTTCCAGTGTGTGTGAAGCAATTTAAAAAGAGTATATGTGCATAATTACTTGTAGAAACTGTTTAACTTTAATGGGGCACTTCTCTATCACATGATAGAAAAACTAACGGATTTAATTAAGATTTATGAAGCATAGAGGTAATATATTCTGCTAAATTAGGTAGCCGTTGGTGGGTAATACGCTTTTAGAGGTGAATTTTCTACATATACTTCACTTCCTTATATAGTTTTGGTTTAGAATTTTAGTTTGTAATACTTGGATCTCTATGTCCATTAATAGATACAAACTGAGTTCCATTTTCTTTTTTAAAACTTTTAATTAATAGTAATAATTTAATGATGGGCAGATACATTAAACATTTCAGTCAGGTGGTAGCCATATGACCCTATCTTGAAGGAAAGAGCAAAAATTCACCATTTCACTCAAAATAACTGGTTAATTTGAAAACAAGCACTTAGAAACTGGTGGTAGGATTTAAATTAGTCAATTCATTAAAAATAAACAGTTTTGTCTAAATTAAACAACCATAACTTTTCCCAGACACTTTTTCCATCATTAAATTCTGAAAATAGCCCTCCATTTTTTTCAGGTATCACATTTATTGATAAGGTATATAAAATCAGGACATGAACAAGACTTGATAAATTAAGTACATTTAATGTCAACACTATAAGAAGAGGGATCAATTCAAATTCTCAACATTTGTTCCACACCCACAAAAACCACTTCAAGCACTCTGTTTCATTTTGTAAGGTTAGATTGTGTGTGTGTGTGTGTGTGTGTGTGTATGTGTGTGTGTGTGTGTGCGGGCGCCACACCAGGCTTCCTGTGCTGCCTGGTCCTTTAATATGTTGGTGAAATTATGACAGAATCAACTGTTATTTTCAAGCTGAGCTTTGTTTAAAAGTCAACTGTGTGTAATGCCTGCAGGGGGACTGGTAGGGGTGGATAGGTGTAGGTCACCTTTGATGGACCTGCCGCCCAGCTCTGCAGTTTCCAGGAGAGGAGGACCAGACTGGAGAAAGGCTGATGGAAGCTCCTTTCCTGCCAGTGGTCTTGAGTGCAGTAGTGTCAAATGTTAGCACTAGCCTGCCTCAGAATCACCTGCAGCATCTGTTAAACCACAGGGTGCTCGGCTGCACTCTATAATTTCTAATTCTGCCGGCCTGAGGTGGAGCTAAGGGTTTGAATTCTGTAGTGCTGCCGCTACTCCTGGTTAAGGGGCTCCATTCTGAGAACCACTGCTTTAGGGGAAGTTAGAACAAGACGAGGGAGGTGAGGGCTAGAGGAGAGGAAGGGACCGGGAGGTGAGGGGGAGCGTCAAGCAATGCCAAGGTGTAGGTAGACATAGAAAGTTAGAAATAGGCTGATTCCAGAGAGCCACCCATGCTAATTTTTTCCCTTTATACTTTAAGCACATGGTCATCAATTAAATAAATACAGCAGAGAGCAGCATTTATTTAGGTATTTAGATGAGAAATGCTTTACAAAATACGGAGTAGGGTTAGCAGCATAACTCAGTGGTGTAATGTTTGCCCCAGGTTTTATTTTCAGCATTAAAATGTGATATATATGCACACACACACATATATGTGTATATCATATGTTATATAGGATTCTATATATTATATAGGATTCTATAGTTATATAATATATAATGTAACTTATTTAACATATCCTATACATTACATCTTATATAAGGTTCTACAGTTAAATCTATATATAGGATTTTATAGTTAAATCTACTGATCAGTGACCATCATTGGTTTTCTCCTCTTATTGTCTCCTTGGAGATGATCTTAAGTCCACAAATATTTCTGTTGCATTTTGGTTCACTGTCAGGTGGGTATGTGATATAGCCAGTGGCCCTTAAACTGTGGTGTGCAGCAAATTGTTTTGAAATCCTGAGACAAATGCAGATCTTCGCGCCCAGCTCAGGGACTCAAATGAGATAGCTCTGAGATGGCACCGAGGAGTCTGAGCGTGTAGCGTCAACAGTAAAGAAGTTCTGCACACTAATAGTTCATGGGCCACTGTGAGCTATACTGACTTGTAGACAATCTGCATCCTGCAAGGTATATTTGCCGCAGGAGCCCGAAATGGTTGCTCTATTCTGAAATTTCTCATCCAACATTCTTGTTCGGCTGCAGTATCTTTCTGTCCCAGTGGAAATGTTTATGCTATTTTCCTGTGGAATTTATGATAAAGTTTGACAGCTGCTTCCCAAACCTTATAGTCTGTTTCTTCCAAAGAAAGCCTTAAAAGTTAATTTCTCTAAGTCCACTTTTCCTTCTGTATAGGGTGCTACATAAACTAGAACATTTCTGTTTTCTTACCCCTATGCTAGTCATGACAAACATTATTTATACATGTATAAGCCGTGATGTGTGTATGTAAAATATATCTTAGATATAATGAGCTATGTGTATGTACAAATATGTATATGAATATAAACATTTATATACACACATTTATATGTATACATTGAGTAAGAGGCTGGGTTCAAAGATGAGTGGTGTTTTGCCCCTGCCCTCCAGACATGAGCCTGAATTTTCACCTCTATGCTGTTCTCATTCTGGTGACATGAAGTTTGGTAAGTTCTTCAATGCTCAGCACAACAAGCTGTGGGAGCAAGGAGGGAAGGACTTCAGTGGAGGAGGTCATGTGGAGGTATAGGGAACAGGGCTACCTAACAGTGTTATTTTTTTTTTTTTTTTTGCGGTACTGGGGATCGAACTCAGGACCCTGCTCTTGCTAGGCAAGCGCTTATTCTACTGAGCTATATCCCCAGCCCCTACCTAACAGTGTTAAACAATAGACTCAGCAAATTCCATGTTTAGGAACATTATGGGATGTCTAATTCTAAAAATTGTGAAATTTCCAAATAGTATGTTTTTAGAATTAGTCTACATGTAACTGTGGAGAATATTTGGCTGCTGTTCAGTTTTGAGTAATCTGGTTGAGGTGGAGAATGTGCTGAGGAAGTCTGAGACATCAACTTTTAATCCAGATGGAAAGAGAAAGATTTATTTAGTATGAATCAACCAGAGAAATTGAACTTTGTACTCTATGGGCCAAGTGGTCCGAACTCTAGAGTTTCAGAGCAGAGAGAAGCTGATGTGAACCTTGATAAGCCCCTGGTAAAGATGTCCCTGAATGGGGCATTAGGGAAAGACTTAAGGGAATGAGACAGGACAGGACACTGGATACCCCAGGGAGGAAAGGAGAAGGCGGGGAGGAAAGGGTGAACATATCGAAGTCAGGCAGTGTGGCCATGGGGATGTAGGGTGGCTGGCAGTAGAAGGTGGAGGGATTGTTTGAAAGTGTAAGGAGGCCAAGCATGCTGCTGCTGGCTGATAGATCACGAGAAATTCAGCAAGAAAGAGGCCATCTGGACTTGAGGCAGCCACATTCATCTTTAGGGGCTGAGGACAGCCCAGCACTGGTGCCTGGATTTTTGCTGGTAAGCTAGCAAGTTGCTGTGAACAGCAGACACCCTGGAATTTTTAATCTAGTGTTTTGTTTGGGTTTCTAGTGGTGTCTTTGAGAGTTATTTGGGTTTATTTCTGGCAGGGTGACTCTGAAGTGTACATTGTGAGGGATGAAGGGTGAGCACAGCTGAGGGGTGATGCCAGCGAATGGTGGGATGAAAGGGTTGAGTCAGTTAGTAGGCTCTTCTTTTTCCTTCTTCTGGAAGAGCAAATAGCCACATCACTGTAGTGGCAGAGATTCTAGAAAATGATGACAAAAAGGGGCAGGGACCAGGGAACAACAGCATTGCTTTTATGGATAATTGTTCCTTATACTGTTGTTATGGACTATCTCCTAGAACATAGAATGTGCATGTTTTCAATGGAATTTTCCTTTTAGGGAAAATGTTATTTTGATACTGGAGAGCATACTGTTTAACCATTGGCTATTAATTTCTGTAGTAAGGAATCCTCTATTCCTTTTTAATTTGTTTTTAGTATATGGTGATCTTCTAAAATCTACACAGCGTTGTATTAGTCCATGAAGTGAAAGAGACGATTAGTATGTTAGTGACTCTGTGTCATAATGTGACATAGCAGAAATTGTGCAGGATTTGAACTCAGCCAAACACTGCTATCCACTACTTTTAGTTTTATAAGTGTGTGGGTATATAACATGCAGGAAAAAAACCCCAAAACCAAAGCACACCAACCAACCAACTGGACAAACAAAAAGAATAAGGAGAGATCAACCCTGAGCAGTTCTTGACTTTCTTGCTGCATCAGACACTTGACTGCAGTTATTCTGGGGTTTCCTTGGTCTACACCCCACAGAATACCTGCAGGAGATTACTTTTGGTTTCACAAAATCAACATTTCCTCAAGTCAGAGAATGAATAAAACCACATTATAATATAATGGGAGTAGTATAAAGTCTACTATAGAGTGAATTTAAATATAACTATGTGTACAAGGCAATAAAAAAGGTACAAAGTGATTCTGCTGTTGATTTTTTTTCCCGCTCAAAAGTGAGAAGGTCAAGAGGACTGCCAGAGTCCTGCAGGTCTCTAATTCTTGATGAAGCAGTATTCTGTGTCAGTATTGTCTTCTCTTGTTTCGTAGGAACAAGTTGACATCCTTGTGCCAGGCTGCTTTCGGCAGCACAGTCCTCATCTGTACTTAGGTATTCACTTAGTTTCACTTTGATCAGGGAATCTTAACAGTAAGGGAGTCCTAACAGTAATGTTTTCTTTAAAAGGTTCTGCAAAAGGCCTGCTAGTAGATTACTCTGTCCTTGTGTATGTTCTACACTATACTCTGCTGTGAGGGTAGCAGGGATGCTATTTTTTATCTTTAGTAGAAATAGTAACTTCTAGATTAGCAGCTTAGCTAAAAACCGATTCTGTGTTGGACAGGCACGTGACCTTGCGACTCTCAGATTAATATGTTAAATACTTTTCTAGCTGTAGGAACTTTATAACTTTAATGTAAATTAACCAATACTGACTTAAGAGTTTGTTTTGCTCTTGTTTATAGAAATACAAACCCCAAACAAACTCTCTACCTGATTGTTCATTTGTTCATCAGCCTCTGGTCTGAGTATAGAACAAAATGGTAGGCACATGGAGATGAACAGATCTGAGCCCTCAGATGCTGGTAAGGGAGCACGAAGGATAAAAGATGGGAAAAGGAAGTGCTCAGTTTTAAAGGAGGTTGACATCTTTGGCGACAAAGCAGATGTACTGATTCCACGAGCAGTCACGGGAAGCAGCTTTAGAAGCACTAGTTTTTCTTCACAAATTGTGCGTTATTTGAACCCAGGTACATTAAGGGGTAGAGGTGGAGGTGGAGGTAGAGTGAGCGAGTGAGCGAGTGAGCGAGTGAGCGATTTATAGGCAGTTAGATTTTTCTGTGTGAATCAGAATTGTACGTGGTGACCAAGATGAGAAATAACTTGGGTTGACTGATGCCGGAGAGGCTGGGCTAAGGCCGGAGCTCACTGTACAGACTGGCTCTTCAGCAGGAAGTCGGCAGGGCTTGGAGAGTGCAAGGGTAGGGGATAGTGCCGTCTTACATGGCGCGAGAGCGTCATAAAGTGCCAGAGCAGAGGGGCCGTTAGACAGTGTCTTTTCCATCTACATCATTTTCCGAATGAGGAAACAGAGGCCCTGAGAGGCGACATGGATTTCCTAGGATCGACAGTTACTGATAAAGCTGAGGGAAGAACTAGGCCTAGCACAGTACCTTTGTCTCTGGAGATATGCAGGGATATGAGATGGTAGGATCTGGCCTATTATCAACGGATGAAGTTTTCAGTCTGTCCTCGATAAAAATAGTAATGCTCTTTATTCCTAACCCCGTGCCACTGTGGGAAGATGACAGGAAAGGCTAATATCTTGGGGCTTTCTTTTCCATACTAATTTAATATTAAGTAAAAGAGAAAATAAGTAAGTTAATAATTTAGAGGGTTTTTTTCCCCAAAGTTGCAGTTTGAGGGAAAGAGAAGAGGATTATTTATGTTGGTGATTTTCAGAAGCTACTGTACATCTATCTGGATAGTTTACTTTCTGAATTTTGAGTTGAGAGCACAAGGTATTATAAATCTAAAAGTACAGGTATGGAAATATTCATACTTTCTTTGCTCTAATTAACTATTATAGTTCTTGAAGACAAGGAAAACTCTCATTCATTTACTTTGCCTAAAAGAGCTCAAGATTTCCTTTTCTGTGAGAGATGTGCTACATTTTCATATTCAGACAGTCCAGCGCTTTTAAATGAAGAAAAACCTTGATTTATATAAATATCAAAGAATACCTTCTTTGACTCCATCCTTGCTTGCCAATGCACCCTTTTATGAGATAGGGCCATCTGTCATGTGGGAAAGCAGGATTAATTAACTGTGGAAAACGTACCTAGTATGGAAACTGTGAGTTCTAAAATGTTTCCACATAAAATACAGGAAAAGAAGTATAGATGAGCCTAGAAATCAGTGTGACTGTTTTTTCTTCAGAGGGCTTAAAAAACTCTCCATCACACAAATCAAATAGCCTGTTCTACAAACAGTCTTCCCATATGTGTGACACAGAAACTGGCAAGGAATGTGCTTCATTTCCACATAAATCGTGTGGCTTTGAAATTCAGCTCTCTTCACCCCGGAACTCTAGTGAGCACGGCACTTGTGTGCCTAACAGAGTGGTAGAACTTTTAATGGGAAGAATCGCGGAAAGGGGGAGCCACATAATTTTGTAGCTCATGAAAGAATCAAAACAAAACCAAATAAAAATCACTCACAAAATCTCTATGGGAAAATGAAGAAAAAATTCCAAAAGGAATTGCCAAAGAGAGGTGCATAATTCACTACAGCCTTGGGGAAGTCATCATCTATGAGCTGGCAAATCATTCTATGTTTTTATGTTGGTTTTTACTCTGCTGTTTGGTAAAATGAGTGCTTATGTTGAAAATTACAGTTGTATACAGAAGATAGATGAATAACTTCCAAGATGGAAGACATACATGTTAGATGTCCAGGTATCTTTATGCAACTTTATTTTGCTTAATAAAAATAATAAAGATTTTATTTATAATTTTCATCTGGCTTCTGTAAGGCAATGTGGTTAAGAGAGCAAAAATTTGAATTGATATGATGACAATTAAATTAACAAATTAATTTGGAACTGTGTGCAGTATCCCTGGCTAAATCTGGCTCTGAACTCTAACCCCAGTATTTAATTTTGGAAAAATTTAAACATGATATTTTTTTTTCCTGGCAAGTAAATAGTAGTCCTTTGTAAACAAATAGGAAACTATAAGGACATGGGCTGTCCTTTGTTTCATGAAGATAGGGATGGTGTGCAGTGTAACTCTGCAACCAAGCCAGTACAGGCTTAGAGTGACAATTGAAGTTGTATCTTTTGTACTTATTTCTTTTCTCCTAGAGATTTTGTAGGTTCTCGAGTTAGTTTGTGTGATTCTGGTACAGGATATTAAAAAGTAAAAAAAAAAAAAAAAATCCAGCGAACATTTGCATTTCCTCTTCCTTTTTGTTCAACAAGGTGTCAAGTAATTGATTAGACTGAGCCCCCAACCTCAGTGACCAGTTGAGATCTGATGAATGAGCTGAATGAGGACACACCATAGTTTTGTGTTCTTGTTTTGTTTTAATTAGTCAGTTATAGGTAATTGTGTGTGTATATTTATGTCTCCATGTGAGTATATATATATATATGTGTTAAAGAGTCACAATTCCTTTGATAGAAAACATGTTTTATGCGACAATTATGTATTACTGTTTTCTTAGCACTTACATTTTTAAAGAAAAACAAGCAGTCAGAAAGATTTGGGCAATTTTAGGCTTTTGAGTAAAGGCTTGTTACCGAATCAAAATACAGTACGATCATATCTATATTATAGGAAATGCTGGGCAGCCAAAATATTTTGAAATGCTTGTAAAAAAGCAGATTTTAAATAAATAATGGTTTCAGGCTGTGGAGACAGCACCTGAGATAGGGTGCCAGCCCCATCTTTCATGAGCTAAGAGTCTTTGGGCAAATTACAAGCGGTGATGAAAAATATAGTGAATGTGTAAATTTAAAAAATTACTATAATAGAAGACACATTATCACCTATCTCCCCCCAGAATGCTCCTTTCTTTGAATACATTTATCCCACTATTCTTGCTACTTTCTGAGGCAGGTCTGAAAGCCCTTTCTTATGTGTTTATGAAGTATGGTAAAAAATACGGTGTGAATACTGTTGCTTAGTGCCATCAATGGAAAGGCAGGCTGGCAAAAAAACAAAACAAAAACAAAAACAAAAGAAACTATGATGTATCCTCAGTCAGTTCATTCACCAGATCTAGCACTGTCTGATTTTGGCTCTTCCCCAAAGTTAAAATGACCATGAAAATTAATCATTTTGAATGAAGCCTGGGCAGTAAGAGAGGCATGACAGTGCAAAAAAAAAGGTTTCCAGCACTCTGCAGAAAGTGGCAAGAAGAATGGGTGTGTTCAAAGTAAGGGGCAGGGGAGGTGCCTGTATTTGAAGGGAAATTAATGGCAATGTGTCTTTCACTGTAATAATATTTAAAACTTTAAACACACTCTGTAGTTTTATAGCACACCTTGTATCTCACCTCTTTTTTGCCACATTCTCATACCAGTAAAGTAAGGATAATAATTGCACTTACAAGGTTATTGTGAAAGTTAAATGAGTAAATATATGTGATGCTTGGCATAGGAACTGGCACAGAATCCACAACATATGTTACTTATACTTGACACTACTACAGTGATGTCTTCCACTGTCAGTATAACAATACCAACACCAGCTGCTTGTACCTGGGTAATGAGAACTTTTTTTTAAAGGCCAGTATACACAGACAGTATTGCCAGATGGTTGTGCTTCAGAACTGCTTAGATTAAGTAATTTCACTCAGGTATCTGGTCAGATTGAGTGTTGGTGTCATGTAGACATAGAGATCCAATCAATATGTAATACAACCATTGCTAATTTCCTGTCTGTCTGTAATTCAGTATTGCTTGTATTGTGGTTGTGCTATTTGTAAATGGTTCTCTGTTTGTTAATATGTTTTTGTTCGTTTATTTAAAAGACGTAGAGATCTGCTAAAACAAATAAATAAACAAACACACAGAACTCAGTCCCTTATCTGGGTAAAACAAGAATCTAAATTGAAATTATATGACCAGAGGGGATATTACAATGACAAATAATTTTGGGGAGGATCTAGTGAAACGTAGTTACCTATATAACACTGAACTGACAAACTGACAAATTCAAATTTTCTTGCAAATATGTTCTTCTTCCAGATGTATTTCATTAGCTTCAGCCTTAATAATATTAGTATTCACCTATTCCTTAAGGAGGGTTGTGAAAATTCATGTCAGTAAAGTCTTTCCAGAGGTACAATTGCCATGCAAAATAGTATTGTTATTTGCATTACATTGCCCGGGCAATAAATAAATTATGCTAACTAGATGGAAAACTAGTTTTTGGTTTTAGGTGCTTAAAATATAAAGGCATGGTAAAAATAAAAGAGGACATTGAAATGCACAGGCAGTTTGTAATTTCAGAAACTTTTAAATTAAGTAGTATAGTCATACATTTCTATGGTTTCCATAGTACCTTCCCTTGCCGGTAAAGTTTTCTGGATCCTGTGTTACTTGCAGAGAAATCGACTGAACAGTATAGATTTAAGACCACTTACTTATTAGACAGATCCTTAGAAGTTTTTGAAATGAAAATGTAAAAAAAAAGGAATCGAGTTGGCAGGATAGTTTGGGAGATTTTAAAAAATGTTTAAAAAATGTTTTAAAAAGTGTTATTCCTGAATAACACTCAACAAGTGTTTTGAATAAATTTGACTGATTGATTAATTGATTCATCCATTCATGCAGCATTAAGTGCTAGCTATGTTCCAGAAACTATTGTCAGTGCTATCAGTGATCAAAGCAGAGAAAACTCTCAGCTCTCTGGGGGAGCCAGCTCTTGCAAAATAGTTCGCCACCTCTAGGGTCCAGACCCTAATCCTGGCACTGGCAGGTGAGGCTTTGCAGGTCCGTGCTGGTGTGAGAGGCTTTTGGTGGGATGGAGAGGTTAGGGGGAAACTAAGATGCGTGTGTATGTCTCTTGCCCTCAAGAAGCTTCTGGTTTAATATAGGAAATAAGCCAAATATGTATATAAGCAAAATGCAAAATTGCATTTCAGCAAACTTTTTATTCTTATGGGCCTTTTTCTCTGTAGAGTTTTGGAGAAATTAAATGCTGGACTTGAATTCTATCATCGTTCCTTCAGTCCTTAAATCTTCAACCCAGCACTATTCAATCACCCGCTCCATTCCCATGCATTAAATTCAGGGGTAACGACATCAATCTTGGGGATAATAGGACCATATATTTGGTAATGATTCAGTATTTGGCCTCCAGGCAGGTAAAGACACAAACCATCTAAGACAGATAGTCAGTGCTCCTGTTTTAAAAAGATTTCTCAGACCTCTAATCCATAATCTTTATTGGTCATTTCTTCCAATACTTAATCATATTCTTGTATTTATTACTGTCAAGAAGATGTTCTTTATGTCCTCTCCATTTCCCGTTTCATCTTATTTGATGATCTGCGGAAATGAAGGACAACCAGTCAGCATTGTTCTCACAAAATCCTCTCACACTTGATTATTACTTCTTTAGGTAAAATAACTGGGGTTTCTTTGCTCTTTTCCCCTTAGGATCTGTTTTTCATTCTCTTAGTGCTTTTCACTGTTGCTCATTTTCAGTGTCTTCATTCTTTAAAATGTGAATATAATACTGAGCTATGTGGACCACTTTATACGGTCTTGGTGCTCAGCATTACTGATTGGAAGGGACAGGATGACTTCTCAGCTGCTGAGTGTGATACCTAGTTTTAAATCCCACTTTTTAAAGACGTGCATAGCCATTTACCAGTGGTACTCTCAGTTTCAGCGAGAAAGGTACTCTGATCTTATATCTCTTCCTCTGGAGGCTTACTGGGCTTTCTCAAACCTTGTTTTTAGTCTGTCTTTATTAACTTTCATTTCGTTTCTTAAAGAACAACTCTTTGATTTTGGGTATTTTTTTGAAATTTATTCTAGAGTCTGATATCTTAGTTTTCTACAATGAGATGATCTTCTGTGTTTATTTTAGTAACAATATGTACTGTGGACTCAAGAGCTTCATTAAGATAAATACATTATATTCTTGAAGCAGAAATCCACAGAATAAATAAATGCATTAGTTTGAATCACTGGGGTTTGAAGTGGTCAGAATTATCAGGAAAAAAAAAGGATTGCCCCAGTTGTTTGGGCCAATTTAGATGAACCGAAAGCAACTATGATTATTTAATAAATATTAGGCTACAATAAAATATTTGCCCCAAATTGATTTTAAAGTATTTACTAATCTTGAACTCTTATCAAGTCATAATTGTCCTTTGTTATTGTCAGTTTGAGTATCTTCAGAAGGAATAAATATGAAGGTTGTGTTAGTATGTTACTGATCCTAGGACATGGAGGGAAGGAGTGGGGGAGAGGGAGAGACAGAGAGAGGCTGAGAGAGAGAGAGAGGGAGACAGGACAGACAGAGAGAGACAGAGAGAGAGAGAGAGAGAGAGAGAGAGAGAGAGAGAGAGAGAGAGACTGAAAGAGGGAGAGAGAGAACAAGATGTATATTTTGTGTATTTGGATTGACATTTGTTTGGGGAGGAAATGTAACCTCCCCAATGTATCATGGTTGGTGTATGGAATGGGTGTATGCTCTACCCTACATCTTCAGGGCCATTAAGGGATATTAATAGAGTTATCATTGGTTTCTTTGTGTGGAAATGGAAAGTTAAAAATACGTTTTTCAAAGATAGGCCTGAGAGAGATCACTGCCACTGCTGCTGTAGTCAGTTGTTCATTTGTTTACTTTTTCACTTATACTTACCCAAGATGTGCCAGGTACTTTGCTAGGACTTCACAAAACATAATCTTTTAATCCTGTATTTTGTATTCGAAGCAACTGAGGCTCAGAGAGATTAAGAAAATTTGTGAGGTCGCAGAGCAACCACAGCCAGTTCATTTTCAAGCTTGCAGGTGCACTTTCTTCTTTTATTCATTTATTTTTTGTACTTGTGTATGTCTGTAAGTCATTTGTATTTCTTCATATTTAAGTTTACGGGCAAGGGATATTTAAATTTGTTTTGTACACCAGGCGAAGAAAACAGAATCCCAAATGGATATGCTGAAGCACACAAATCATGATGAGGGTTCTGTGTGTGTAAGTCAGCCAGACGTCCCGCAGATAGAAGGCTCTGGCAGGGGGCATGAGTACCCTGTGCCCAAGGCTGCTGCTTCTGGGTGTGCTGTTAGATGATGTGTTTCACTGAATGCTTCTCTACCCTGGAGGGGTTTTGAAGCAAAAGGATGAAACATCAGGAACGTGGGCTGGGTCTCACAGAGTTGAAGGAAAGGAGGGATTGCCTCTTATGTGTGGGCTTCTCAGGGTTTTGCTTCGTGGGTGCTTAGCACTATGTAATGATACATAGTGCACAGTTTTACAGGATAAACTGATACAGAAATGGTAGTTCCTTCTTTTAGGTTCTCATTTTATATGTTTTCTTCTATTTTCCCCACTTCCCCTATTTCTTACACCTCTCTCGGCATTCATCTTTCTGTCTTCCCCCTTTTTCTTTTGTTGTACTCTTCTCCTTTTATATGTTTGGACCCCAATTCACGCCACTTTCTTTCGGATGTGTTTAGCTTTTTGTTTTTTTTTCTACTTTACTCTTTTTCCTTCTTCTATTCTGCAACTTCCTGTCCCTCTCACCTCAACCTCTTCCTCCCATTTCTTCTTCATTTGCTCTAAGCTGATAGTCTTTATAAAGAGCTGTCTGGGTCCCTTTGACCTCACAAGAAGCTCTCTGACAAAACACTTAAGAAAAACAAGGTATTATGTATTATCCTACACATTCTGCAATCACCCTAGCAATTTAGTAACTACAGTCCAATTTAAACCAGGCCTCAAGGCAAAAAAAATTGCACCAAATGCCAACTAATTTACCAAACTTGTAGAAGGGGCATTTGGGAGTCTAGTCCCTTCCAGCCATCTGATTCATATTATTGACTCATTTAGAAAACAGAAAGTGAGCAGAGACAAGTTTTTAAGGAGTTTGGTTTCATGCAAATGACTTTCAATTGCAGCCCATTATTTTTATACCACGACTTCATTAGTCATATCCCTGTCAGACCTGTGACCAGTGTCAAATGTTTTCAAAAAGCACACCAGGACAGGCATGGAACTCATCAGCCTGTGTCAAAGGTCGCTCTCATTAAGGGGTCAAAATGAAAACTTTCAGTGTCTCTAACACTTCGCATAGCTCTCCCTGGTACTCCCACCCCCACTCCTGAAACTCAGAGCTGGCTAAGCACCTCTAGCTCCCTAGACATTCAAATAAGATCAAGATGACAGGGCAAGAAAATGAATAGGGTTTTTACCCGGCTGGACCTCATAATCTGGTACTGATTGAAACAACCAGAAAGCTGTTTGCCAGGTCTTATAACACCATTTCCTGAGGTTAAACATAACATCTCAGATGAAGCAATTAGGGGTTTCTCTAAAACAGGAGTCTTCAGTAATTAAAAAGAAAGAAAAGGCAGAGAGAGAGAGAGAGAGAGAGAGAGAGAGAGAGAGAGAGAGAGAGAGAGAGAGAGAGAGAGGGAGAGAGGCAGAAGGGAGGGAGAATGAGAGGGGAAAAATGGAGACTCTTATCGTAGGTTCTGGGAAGCGCATTTGGCAGGATTTGATGGCAGAAGCTCTTTGATTTTCAGCTACCTGGGTGGTCAATTTGATAGTGGAAGCAGTAAAGATGTTGCTTATAATAGTACCATAACAATGGGTATGAAGGAATTTGAGGTTCAAGAATAATGAGAATAAAACTATCCTTCCTGAACTCAGATAGTATGAGAATAACAACTTTGGTGCTTCTTTTTAAATTTTGTTTTAAATCATTTCTGCCTTTTTGAAGAACTAGCTGTCTGCTCAGTGGACATTCTCCATGTGATTATTCTCAGTGGGTGCCAAGGACTGGGTTTTACCCTTCTGAATGTTCTTTAGGTTATATTTGGGTTTTGGTGTTGAATCTGGGTTTCCTAGGGGACTTGAAATGTGGATTACATCCTATCACCACAATATTTGGCTGTTACAGTAGTTTTAAGACGGACAAACACATTTCCAGGATTGTTTGAAGTGAACGCCAAGGAAGTCTCTAGTTGTCAATAGGGCATTTTGCAAAAACAAAACAAAACACAATTTAACAATAGGGAATGTCAAAATGTGATGACTCTATATTGATTTCTAGAGAACACACAATCTGTTCTCACATATAGGAGCCAGTTGGGGTGACTTGATCTAATTTTGCAGCAATGTCTGTGACTTTCTTTCTGCTTACTTACTAAACTAATTACAAGTGAAACAGGGTTTCTTCTAGCCTCCATGAATGACCTTTGCAGGAAAGTGAGCACCATGCAAAAGCATTTTGTCTCATATTTGTTTTCCAAAATCTTGATTCTAAGGTGTTTTAATGTCCACATTCAATTATTAATTATTCTTTACTTTTTAATTTTTATTAGTGTATATTAATTATACAATATAATGAAGCTCACCTTTAATTATTTTGATGCAGGGGTACTTGGAATAACTGGGACTGAACATTTTATTTCATATATTTATTTTTAGATATTTGATATACACTTTCATGGTGAATTAAGGGAGAAAGTAAGAATGTGGGTGACTTACAAAAGGTACCCCTGGATGCTGTGATATAACAGCCTCATGTTTGCATCTAGAATACAAATGTGTATCTCAAGCTGGAAGCATTGTTTTAAGCCTTCACATCCACTCCAAGCCCCATTAATCAAGTTATGCACTACGGCATGGAAGCAAACATTCTACTAATAAAATGGCCAGTCTTCCACACTAAGGGTGGTACTAGAATTGCCTATAGAATGGGTTTCTGCGGCTCGACTCCTTAATATCCTTGTGGGATACTAACATTTCTCAAGTTGCTCATAGTACACTTTGTGCTCAGTGTTTGGCTGAAAGGGACATTGCAATTAATAATTAGGCTTCAAATTAAAAACCTTTCCTGAGTTTCAGAAGATGGGCATAAAAAGTGAGGTGAAATTTTTGGATTGTGTTAATGCTTGCTCAAACTTTGCACGGCTTTTTTTTTTTTTTTTTTTTTTTTTTTTTTTTTTTTTTTTTTTTTTTTTTTTTTTTTTTTTTTTTTTTTGGTCTTTTTAAGACAGGGCGTCACTGTGCAGTTCAGGCTGGCCTTGAACTAACTTTATAGCCTAGGCTGACCTCCAACTCATTGATCCTCCGGCCTCAGCCTCCCAAGTGCTGGGATTACAGGTGTGCACCACCAAGCCCAGCCTTTGCGTGGAATTTTTTTTTGTGCTTTGAGCAGACTTGTAGCCTCATCCTCCCTCTAGATTGCTGTTTACAGAGCAGCTAATCTGGGACTTCACTGAATTTTAATCTGGGAATATGTGGTAGAATATCACACTGAGTCGAGAGTCTGAAAGTTTTATCAGGGCTGCTTAAAAGGGAATTCAAGGCATTCATTTATGAAGGACTACTCTGTGCTTTGCTCCCCTTTTTTCGACAGTTAATGGTAATAATTTACTCTCTGGTTCTGGGGCTTACCCTTTTACCTGTAGCCTCTTGGTTTCCTGATGGTGAAGCATCCTATCCTTGCTGTGAATCTGTGATTGATGCCCTTGGCCTAGGGGCTCCCTCTTACCCCTTCAGGAAACAGGAGGGCTAGAGAGATAGCGCTCAAGTTTTCTTTCACAGTCCCTGTTTCCTAACTCTAATCACCTTCTGCTGTGGGAAAGAGATGAGATGAGGCCTAAAAAACAGATCATTGTCCGCCTCCTAGATTAATGCAGAGAAAGCGGTATTGTCTGTTGAATGGATAAATCTTCCTGCTGTCACTCAAAACCTAAATTCAACGCTACTTCATTTCTAAGAGGCTTATCTTCCTTGAATAGACCCTTGCAGCTCAAGTAAGAGGCGATGTAATGAAGCGTGTTTTTTTCTTAAGTGAGAAACCTGCTGCAAAGAAGGGGGGAGACTGTGCAGCTGTTCTGAAGGGGCTCTGCAGACTCTCGAAAGACTTGTCATTTATCTGGTCTTGCATGACATCAAATGATAGAAGATCAAGTTCAAAATCTGCCAGAGCAGCTCGAAAGGGCTTCTTCATCTGTTAATTAAATAATGGTTATTAACATACAATGTTGTGCAGCTGGGATTCCTATCAAACATTACAGGAAAAATATTGGTACAGCTTTCAACACTTCCCCTTCAGTCTGTGTTTATTAGGAGGCAAGTAGCTTGGGAAATAGCAATGGTTTTACCCAAATCCAAAAGGTAATATTGATGCCACAATATGTGGTTAAATGAAAGAGCAACTAGACAGGTGGGTATTAGGCAGACGGAAAAATTCAAAGTGACATGCTGAGATCGTTGAAGAGTATATCCTTTTGTTATGCTTGTAATTAATTCAGCAGTCCCCACAATGTGGGCTCACTGACTTTTTCTGAAACGTTAAATACATGCAACACACACACATATAATTACTATAAATAACTGCTTGTTTACTTTGGTCTAACTCAGGCTACTGTATTATGGTGAAGTTTAATTTGAACTTTGGAATCGATGTCAAGATTTTCATCACTGCAATAACTTTTACTGGATAAGGATAATTTTAGCAACATTTCATTATTCACTGGCTTGAGTTTGTATGAACAAGTTACAAAATTACCTTTAAATATGTCTTGCTTTATTAGTCTGTGTGTAATTTAGTGGCACTACATTTAAGCTTAGAGCTATAGAAAGTAGGCCATATTCCTCAGGAAAAAAGTGATTTAGGAAAAGGCGTTAAAGCCTAGAAAAAAATTGCTCTGAACTAATTTCCTTAGGAGAAGTATCATCAACTATAACACCTAGGAAGTGCTGATGAGTTTTTAATTCCCTTTGGGTAACTGTTTTAAAGAAAATATTGACAATAATTTTAAAAACTTGTATTTTGTGATTTTCAGCTCATATCATACAGCTTTAAATTGTCTAAAGCAATTACCTTGTATTCAATCATGGACAAGACTTAGGACTTAGGCTGCCATTAATTTATTGCAGTTAGTTACCACTCCCTTGATATTTATGACAATAAATAAAAATAACATCTTTCCTTTATACTAAACATCAGTTGATTGTTTCCTACATATTGTAACTTTGATTATTCCTGCTAATTTTGCTAAAGAATATATGGCCAATTGATTCTGGCTAATAATCCAAAAACCTTAATTTAGTCATTACCTTTCATTTTTTTCTCCCACTACATCTGTCATTTTGTTAGTGAAAAATAAGCCCTATTAATTTATATGAAGTTTACTACCCCCCCCATCTCCTCTAGGTCCTTTTTAGGAATAACAAGTGGCAACTTTCCAGGAGATGTACAGCAGAATGATGAGAGGATGGAAAGTTCATGGAAAATATATAAATTAGACTTCATATTATTGAAAAGCTGCACATTTTCAAAGAAGACCCTGAATCCATAATTGAACCTCAGATGGATTCTTTGAGCTTCTAAGCATTATTTAAACATTCATTCATTCATACCTCCTCCCAAATGCCTGACACTGGGTCTGGTCTTTTGTTAACATTCAACCCATCTGCCTGGTGTTCAGTGAAGGTGACCCAAGAAAAGCCAACTTTGTGGAGTCTTAGATGGTTGTCTTGTAGATTCATTTCCGTTTACAGGGGCTTGTGGAGAAGAGAAGTAGATGGCTGGTGTAAACTTGCAGCACCTGACTTACTGATGGAGCATGACTAACACTGCCATTTTATAGATTATCAGTGCTAGGACTCTAATGAAATAATTACTTTTTAAGCAATTTCTATCTCATGGGACCCTTACTGAGCTTTGTAAACGTATTCATTTCATTCTCACAATAACTCTATAAAATATTACACAATTTTCCTGTTAAATTTTAAAAGATAAGGGAACAGAGCCAGAGAAATGTTAATTAACTTGCTGAGGGACACGCAGTTTAAAAGTGGTAGAATCAAGATTCAACCCCAGAAAGTCTGGCTCCAGAGTTCATGTTCTTAACCCTACACTCAACCATGACTACAGGAGTTTTAGCAAGTGAGGAAGTTCAGACTCTTAGGATATATATTCTGTCTTGACCAGGCTAATGCTGTGACTGCACAACATCTAAGTTGGTCATTGATATATTAACCCAAATTTTAAAACTCGTAGATGATATTTTCACTCTTCGGCTGTGGTGTATGTGTGTCTGTTAAATGCTGCTTTAGGAAAACAATCAAATCCTCAGCACTGGTCTTGGATGAATCACTCATTTCCATGTTTCAACAAAATAGCTTTATACCATTGTATAGCGAAATATTTGTAAATGTTTACCATCGTGTCTGACAATATCAACTGACAATATCCTTTTATGATTGGAGGTGATGCCAAGTGCTGAGACATAATTAGATAAGTAATTATTGCCTTGCCATTAGAGAATTCATTGTTTCTTGCACAATGCTAGGCAAGTAGAGGAAGGTCATGTTGATGAAAGGTGCATATATATCTAACTTCCCTTACTGTGGCTGAGTGAAAATTTGAATATGGTTTTTGATGTGCTGGCTGTATCACAGTTTCTCTGGGACCTGGGGTGCATTTCATCTTGAACTATGAATTGCAAAGATTTTTACTGTCTTCTGTCACAAACACAGTGTCCTTTTATTGTGGTTTTTGATGCGTTAAATATGTTTTTATGACCCCCTATGTCTACTGTGCCTAGCATACTGTTAGTACTTACTAAACATTAAATAATAATAATATATGTACATATGAGATTTGTGGAAAGAAATGACATACTGTTTTAGGGGTCCAAGACTGTTCTTCTAGCGCCGGGGGAAAACATATAGGCGAGCATATCACTGGGAATAGATTATAAAGAGCCATCAGTAGCAATGTCATCTCTCTAAAATACGATGTGGCTCTGTCAGCACAAATCATAATCTCCATCTCTTACCGAAGTACAAAGTTGAATTCCCAGAATAATATAAATGGGAATGCAGGCAGCTTAGAATATTGCAAATTAACATATGATACTGTATTTTCTTGCATATCAGTAAATTTGCACAGTTTAGATAGAAATGCCAGGATGAGCTTTGGATTGGTTCTTTTTAAGACTTAGGGAACCTATATTCAGAAGTCTTATGGGTATTCTGCCTCATTCCCTGGGATATAGAGAAGAGCCTCCAGGTACTGGCTTTTCAGGATTTTTCCTCTTTTACTGATACTTTGTCAGTGAAGAGACAACTGCATCCGCACAATTCTACCAGTTGAACTACTCACCACTTTGCTGATTCCTTTCCTTTTCCAGCTGGATGCAGCCCACAACATTAGCTCTTGAGTAGGGCCAAAAGCCTTCCAAGTCCAGTGAGGAGGTGTTTGTATAAGATAAAAATGGGACAGTGCAGCACCCCAGACGGCTCATCTGTTTACGTGTGTCATTTGGCTCTGCCCTGATTTAGCACCTTAACAAAGAAGGCAGGAAGACATGCTACCCAGATTTCATGATTCATCAGGCCTATTCCTCTTCAGGGAGACAATGTTCCCATTCTCTACCAGTCTTCCAAGAGTCTATTTTTTTTCAGTCCCTCAGGAAGAATTTGTTAAGTACTCTCCCATCTAGGAGGGCTTATCTTCCCTGCTGGAAGCACTGATCATTAGATTTAAAAAGAGAGCCACTGCATTAGTTTTTTGAGAAAAAACTTCTTTTCTTTTCTTTCTTTCTTTCTTTCTTTCTTTCTTTCTTTCTTTCTTTCTTTCTTCTTTCAATTCTTCTTCCTGTTTTTGCTTATTGCGATGGAGCCAATGTTAAGGTGAAGCTTTCTTATGGGCTATGAGATGGAGGGTCTTTAATGCTTTTTATGTCCAAAGGTTCTTTTTGAGAGGCCTTTGTGAGCACACAAATTTTGAGTAGCAACAGGTATATTTTTCCCATAGTACAAAGGCCAAGTGTAAGTTTTTTTGCAAGTTAAAAAGTCTGTTCTTTTCTTTTTGACCTTGATTTTTAGTGATATTCTGCATTGCCCCTGCTTTGGTTGTATTATTCCCGGACTCATCCAATTACCATTTCTATCAGCGCTTCGGAAAGATTATGCTTTTTGGGTGTTCTGTAGATGTCTTTCCAGTGGCTTCACTTGATGAATGTGACAAGTTTTGTGTTTTCTCCCTCCCCCTCACTGAATTGAAAAGTTTTTTTGATAAATACAGGCCAATAAGTGCCCAAAGGCAGTGTTTCAATGGCTGCTAAGTCTTTCAAGGTTAGGACTTAACCTCCGTTCTCCCTAATTCAACTCTAACCTTCAGTCTGAAGCCAATCAAGAATATCAGATGATACTTAAACAATGAAGGGTTTCTGATATTCAGGTACTGCCTCTGTTCAATAGGATTGCAAATTCTTTGTGTGAAGAAAGTCGGTTTTGCTCTAAAGTACTGTCACAAAAAGTGAAATTACCATTTGCTTGGAATGATGCCATTCATCATTGTCAGAATACTAAGCGTTGTAAGTAGCTGGGCCTCTCCAAATTAAGGCCTTGTTTTGCATCGGCTAAATTTCCCAAATCCTTGAGGATGGGTCATACAAATCATCTCACTGCTTTAATTTATCAATCCAATATAAGTTCTGTGAGAGGGAGCTTCATCCAGTCTTAGCCCTTTTATTTACAATCTAATTCTAAAAGAAAAGGAAATAAGATATGAAAATAACTGGAAAATAAGATAAATCTCTCAGTGAAATCACCACATCTACTCAGTCCTGTAGCACAACCTCCATAATTCATTTGTAGGTCAGCTCAAGGGATTAGCCGTGACGTATTTAGAAATTCATTTATTTTTATTTTATTTTGCTATTTCTTATGCATAAGGGTAATGCTGTCCCTAAGGCTTTTCAGGTAGCCCTCAAATCTTGACAACATTTGCTGTCTCTGAGGCCTAAGCCAAAATTAATTTTCAAATAAACAGCATAAAAATGTATGGAGTTGTATAAATTTGAATACAAAATGCATTTGTTTTGCTTGCTTACGTACATACATACTGTCTGTTCAGCCAAAAACCATAATGTGACATTGAAATTAATGGCCACACGCACATCATGAAAGTCAAAAAAGTTTTTCTTTGAGTTAAAGAAATATAGAACAGGCAGCTTTTATTTCATTTCCATCTCAATGTGGTCTGTAACATATCTTCATAAGATGCTCTTTAATTGTTAATTTTTTTTAAAGAAATGAGTTAAACTCTTCCCCAAGAGAACCTAGTGGCTCAGGATCTGTGTATCTTATTAGTTCAAAAGATTCTGTTGTCTTGGGTGATGCAAAGGTATTTTCTTCCTGAAAGTTAAAAGAAGAAAAAAAGGTAAACCAAATTATGCCGCTTGATTTCCTTCCTCTGATAAAAGACAGATAAAAGCAGTGTAGAATAAAAATGGGAGGCAATCTGCCGAGGTTTTGGGCTTTCCGCTCAGTGGCTACAAGGGATCTTGTTGTTATGTAAACGTGGTCCAGGAGGCAGGCGTCTTACTGATAGTGTCTTGTTGCTGCCCAAGTCAGATACCTGCATATATTCCTCACATGATGCCCAGTCCACAGGGAGTTTTCCGAAACTCAAGCCCTTAAGGTAGTTGTTAAAAATACTTCCACAAGGGGGCTTTGTGTACATTCGCAATTTTTATTTACGTATTTCTTAGAAATATTAAGAAACAAACTTCGCCAAGCCAAGCATGGAAATTCCATTCCTCAGCCTTTTGAAATTTTTATTATACAGAAAACAAAACACAGCTCTCTGTCCTGCTCCACAGCCTCTGATACGGAAGAGATCTGGGCAAGCGAGGGAGGGGAGCAGGCGCGGGGGTGGGAGTCTGCACCCAGCCCTGCTAGGCTGCTCCCGGGTTCACGGGCTTCTGGCTCCATTTCAGCTGCGGGTGAGAGTGCCAGCGCTGTCTGGGTTTGGCTGTCCAGCTGCAAATGGCTGTGTATGGAGGTGCTTTTTTAAAAAATATTTAACCTATGATTTTGGCTGAGTCGTGCCCTACCCCCATTATAGCACCTCTGAATACAGAAAGTGTCATAGTTGTGCATCATTTAGCTAACTAAATAAGAAATAAAGTATTATGGCAATGAATTACTTTAGAAAATGAGACCAAGTTGTTAATCTCTACAAATTTTTCTCAGCAAGCCATGAAAGAGCTCTGGGGTGGGCCTCTGCTGTGGAGTTGGAGCTCTTGCCTGAGTCGTCAGCTACTGATTTTACAGGAAGGCGTTTTCATACTTCTGTGTCTTGATTTCCTTATCAGTGCTGATTTATAAGAGCCTTCCTGTATGGAACATTCCACAAAGCTTGAGCTGTTCTATACTTCTCTTTCTGCTATTCAGGGATGTATCACCAACTATAAATATAATGGAACGGGTAAAAACAATAGAACAAACCGTATGTGTAGCATGACAAACATGGACTTCGGATGAAAAGAATCTTAGATCTGAATGAGCCCCGCTCCAAGCTAGCTGTGACAGCATGGGAATCAGAAAATGCTCAGGTTGTTTTACAAGCTTTAGTCTACCTGCTTTTCTTTTCTTTTACTGTTTCAAGTTGTTTTTTTTTTTTACTTTATTAGCACAGTACATGTTTGCATTACATAATGATCATATTCATGGTAGAAGGTTGGTACATGTACATGACATTTTAATTCCCTTCTTTCTCCAGTCTTCCCTCCACCTTCCTTTTATTTTTTCAGCATCAGATTCATTTATTTATCTCATATGACCTTATAAAGTTTAATTATATTTGGTTAATTGCAGTTTACTTCCTATGAAATGAGGCGGTGAGGCTAAACATTTTGGAAGGCTCTTTCCAGATGTGTGTTTCTGGAATCTTTGAGGTATTTGAGAATTGGTAGGACTTTGGGGGCACTTTTTGATGGTGTTGTGGGCTACATCTCTGAAAATGACCTAGGCTGAGTCCTGGTTGAGATTCTGACTCTCCTAATTGTCAGTGTGAATTCACTGCTTTCTGTTCATCTCGGTAGCCAAATGGACAGGAAAACTGAGGCAAAGTCACAAGATACAGCCCGCACAGCAGATGAGAGCCCAGCTTTGGCCTGTGTTGAAAATGAGGAAAGTGAGTCTGGGGGGCCTTAGCTAATTTTGGTCCTGGTCAGGGAAAGGAAGTAAGTCAGCTGCTAATGTCAGTCAGGATTTAAGTCCTTCATCCTTACCGTACTGAGCGAAAATTTAAGAAACTCAGTATAGAAATTGCACCCTCAGCAGAATGACAAGCGAGGTTTTCATGTGTTTATTCCCGCGTAGGTGGGCAGGGGGTCAGTGTGGGGGAAGCAGGTGGTACTAGAGTCCAAGTAGCTTTCTTGAGGGCAAAGGCCGGAAAGATGATTGACCGTGCTGGAAAGCTGAGTTTGCTCTTCTGCGAGCCAGGGTGATCTATGGGATCCTGGATCCCATTAAGGCTGTCAGTTACATCTGGAGAGTAAACCAGTGGGGGCCGGGGAGGGGTAGAGGTAATGATGAGAAGATAGGAATTGCGGGAGAGAACGCTAGAGCTGTACAAAGCTGAGAGATGAAACTACTCAGCTTTCCACAGACCGAGCTGGTTGGTCTTCCTTGCTACCTCTCACTCTGCACATTGGCTTCCTGATGCCATTCTCTGGAATGTACGGGGTTGACTAAAGAGGATAAACCTTACAGTGAGATTCAACCCAACAAGTGTTTACCAAATGCCTATGCTAGCCCTACCGCCTGCTAGCCACAGAGGCTCTGAATGGAAGGGCAGTGCTGCCCTCAAAGGGTGCAAACCCTGTGTCCCCTGCCTTACTGTACAACCTTGGGCAGCTCTGTCGGATGCAGCGAGGTCTCTTCCTCTGTCCTGCAGGGGCAGAAAAGTGCGCCTAGTACGTGTGGGTGAGGTGTTCAGAGCGAGAGGCACATGGGAGATGCTCCACGCGTCTTGCCTCTGCTCTCGCCCTTCTCCTGTGTGAGTCTCCGCAGTTACCATCAGTATGCGTTTCTAGCAGAGTTCATGTGCCTAAGCAGAGGGCCTTCACAAATTTCTCTTAGAGATGGGCTCTGTGGTGTGTTCACATGGGGTTTCTAGGGTTGGTGGGTACCTGAAGTACTGTGATTTCAAAAGGGGGTAAAATTCATGTGTGTGAGCAGGAGTTCTTATATTGAGCCTTATTACATAAAATCTTCTAATGTTCAGAGGGAAGAATGCAGAATTAGCAATTAATCTGATAATCCAAATAAAAATACTTATTTCATTTGCCTTAATGGACCATACTCTTTTTTCATGGAACTCTCACTGAAACAGCTTTAGAGAACCCTGAATTATTATTATATTACTATATCGTGTGCCTAGTATAAGACCTGTAGAAATCTGGATTGTGGGACTTAAGTATATGATAAAATTTGGGTATCTATCTATCTATCTATCTATCTACCTGTCACCTGTGTTTTATATCTCAATAGGCATGGCACATGTGCTTTTTACACAGACCTTGAACTGCCCCTACATTGTGGTTCTCCACTATGTAAATTGCTAGCAATCAAGCATTAAGCTCTAGATTTTTCTTAATGTTGCGTTCTCAAATATTGGTGAGTCCTGGCTGTTTTACATATATATAACAGTTTGTCCTATGAATATAATAGATTGTTTGGTACTTTTTAGTTACTTTAGTAAATAAAATCAAATTAAGTATCCATGGGCAGGATCACTGCAATTTACTCTACAGCTTTTCCTCCTTTTTTATCTAATGCTGCTAATTGTTTCCTTTTATTGAAACAAATTGTCTTTCATTCTCCCTCCTTCTTTCTTTCTTTCTTTCTTTCTTTCTTTCTTTCTTTCTTTCTGTGACACAGTCTCACTTTGTAGTTTAGGATGGACTTGAACTCACTATTAGCTCAGGCTGGTCTTGAAATCATAGAGCTTCTCTTACCTCAGCCTCCTGAGTGCTGGAATTACAGGCATGCACCATGGTGCCTAGCTCTGTCTTTCTTTTAGGATAATTAAATTGTTTATCCCCAGATGAGATGCGTTTTGCTGCATTATGTTAACCATTTTTTAGCAAGTAATTTATTTTAGATGGGCTTTCGGGAGTCTGTTGTTTTGCCTGGGCCATTCCAAAGAGAGAAGGGAGACTGAAAGGAGGAAACCATACTGCAGGCCCAGAAGACTGCTCACAGCTGACATTGCTGGGAAGGAACTGCAATAACTGCAAGTCCTTCTGGTCAGTCTCTTGACAGGAGGACAGTTTTGAGAATGCGCTCAGATTCTTCTTCCATCTAGTCCTGAAAACTCCTGCATGTCTGTGCGGGAATCGTGTTGGCTGTCCACTTTCCATCCAGTCCGCTCCCTTCACACTGGAATAAATCAGCGGCCTTTAATAAAGCATAACTTTTAAATCAGATTCTGAAAAGCTCCTGAAGGATGCTGGAAGGAGGGCAACAATCCTTCGGTATCATATGCTCCACATTCCAAATTTGTCTGCAGATGTAAGCTGGATGACTGAAAGGTCAAATAACACACATTTTGCTAGGATGGGCCTTGAACTTTTTTGTTCTTCTTGTTCCTTGAAGATGTTTTCTTTTTTTAATTTTAAAGAAAATGGTACAAAAAAAGAACAATAGGAAAATACAAAGTAAACAATGTAAGGACATTAAAAATGATACAGAGTTTCAAACTAAATGATAGGGATTAACAGTGGTTGTTATATTACATATCGCTATCCTTAACAAAGTTGCTCAGATTAGCAGATGTAAGAATAGAAGATTGATCAAATCATTAAAGTGAATAAGAAAATAACAATTTATGGGACCAGGGATATAGCTCAGAGGCATAAGCACTTGCCTGTGAAGCCTGAGCTTATGAGTTCGATTCCCCGTACCACTACCCACCCCCCCAAAATCAAGAAAATAACAATTTAAAAGAACATTAGAGATAATACATAGTTTCACTAGACAGGAT
The DNA here is from genome assembly GCA_004027595.1 of Dinomys branickii. Lineage (NCBI taxonomy): Eukaryota > Metazoa > Chordata > Mammalia > Rodentia > Dinomyidae > Dinomys > Dinomys branickii. Next base: position 10,919 of record PVLD010004904.1, on the reverse strand, counting down.
TGTAGGAATTCACCAATGGTTGTTATTACTGCTAATTGTTGTCATCACATAAGTTGCTCAGATTACCAGATATACGCTTGCAAAATTGGTCAAAATATTAAAAAAAACTTTTAATTATTAGCTGTTCCCCTTAACAAACCATCAGACACCAGCAGTACAGTTATGCCACCAATTATTATCTATTGTACATTTTGGATGTTATTTACTGTTTCATGTTCTTACACCAGGGGACAATTTGATGTTTATACATGTGGGTCCGATTTATTTCACTTATGAGTGTGGTCTCTAGTTGCATCCATTTACCTATAAAAGCTTCGAGTTTATCTTTTTTATATAGCTGAGTAATACTCCATTGAATTAGAAATATTACATCTTTTTTGTCTGTTCCTCAGTTCATGGGCATTTGGGTTGTTTCCAAAATTTAGCTCTGACAAATTGTGCTGCTATAAACATGGGTGCACATATACTGCTGGGATATGACATTTTTAATTCTTCTGGAAAAATACCCAGAACAGAAATAGTTGGGTTTAGTGGGACTTCCAATCCTAGTTTTGTGAAGAATCTCCAAACTGATTTCCACAGTGGTTTCACCATTGACACTCCCACCAGCCGTGGAGAAGTGTTCCTTTCCCCCTACAGCCTCTCCAGCATTTGTCATTGGTTGATTTCTTAATGATAGCCATTCTTTGTGGGGTGAGATGAAATCTCAGTGTTGTTTTAATTTGCATTTCTTGAATGACCAATGATGAACATTTTTTCATATATTTTTTCGCCATTAGTATTTCTTCATCTGAGAAGTGTGTGTTCATCTCAGATGCTCATTTTTGGATTGGGTCTTTGAATGTTGGGAGCCTTATCTTTTAAAATTCTTTATATGTTCTAGATAGGATTCCTTTGTTTGAGGGGCAGTTGGATAAAATATTTCCCAATTCATAGGGTTGCTTTTTACTCTGTTGGTGATTTCTTTTGGTGTGCAGAAACTTTTCAATAAGATGAAATCCCAGTTGTTGATTCTTTGAAGTATTTCCCATGCAGTTTGGTTTTTGTTCATGAACTCTCTCCATACCCCTATGTCTTTGACAGTTTTACCTACTTTCTCTTCCAATAGATCTAGTGTTTCTGTTTTGATATTTACATCTTTGATCCATTTTGACTTTAGTTTAGTGCATGGTGATAGACATGGGTCTAGTTTTAGTCTTTGGCATGTGGAAAGCCGGTTTTTTCAGCACCCTTTCTTAAAGAGGCTATCTTTCTTTCAGTGAACATGTTTAGCTCCTTTGTCATAAATAAGGTGGCTGAGTGTGTTTGTAGCTGTCTCTGCATCTTCTAATCTGTTCCATTGATCTTCAGGTTTGCTTTTTAGCCAGTACCATGCTGATTTTATCACAGTAGCTTTGTACTATAATTTGAAGTCAGGGATTGTAATGCCTCCTGCCTTTTCTTTGTTGCCCAGGATTGCTTCTGCTATTCTAGGCCTCTTCTGGTTCCAGATGAATTTTAGGAATGTTTTCTCTAGATCTGTGAGGTATACTAATAGAATTTTAATGGGGAGTGCATTGAATCTATACAACAATTTTGGTAGTATGGCCATTTTCACAATGTTGGTTCTTCCTATCCATGAGCAAGGAATATCTTTCCACTTTTTGAAATCCTCTTCAATCTCTTTTTTTGGAGTACTGTAATTTTCACTGTATAGATCTTTTACTTCTATTGTTAGATTGATTCCTAAGTATTTCACTTTTTTAGATGCTATTATGAAAGGTGTGGTTTCATTGATTTCTCTCTCAGTCTGCTTGTTGTTTGTGTACAGGAATGCTATTGATTTTTGATTATTGATGTTGTATCAAGCTATGTTACTGAATTTGGTTATTAAATCTATAAGCTTTCTGGTGGAATTTTTGGGGTCCTCTATGTAGAGTATCATGTCATCTGTGAGTAATAATTTCACTTCTTTTCCTATCCTTATTCCTCTTATTTCTCTCTCTTGTCTAATTGCTCTGGATAATATTTCCAGAACTATATTGAATAGAACTGGTGACAGTGGACATCCTTGTCTTGTTCCTGATTTTAAAGTGAAAGCTTTCAGTTTTTTGCTGTTTGGAATGATGCTTGCTGTTGGTTTGTCATAGATGGCTTTTATCAGATTGAGGTAAAGTCCATCTATGCCAATTTTCTGTAAAGTTTTTTATCATGAATGCATGTTGGACTTTGTCAAAAGCTTTTTCTGCATCAGTTGAGATGCTCATGTGATTTTTTTGTCTTTGGCTCTGTTGATATGGTGTAGTACATTAATTGATATGCGCATATTGAACCGACCCTGAGATGAATTCCTGAGATGAATTCCCTGAGATGAATCCCACCTGGTCATGGTGTATAATCTTCTTGATGATTTGTTGCATTCTGTTTGCTAGTATTTTATTGAAAATTTTTGCATTTATGTTCATTAGGGAGATTGGCCTGTGGTTTTCTTTCTTGGTTGGGTCTTTGTCTGGGTTTGGTGTCAGGATAATACTTGGTATGAAGAATGAGTTGGGGAGAATTCCTTCCTTTTCAATTTCCTTAAAGAGTTTGAGAAGTATTGGTATTAAATCTTCTCTAAATTTCTTGTAAAATTCAGCTGTAAATTTTGAAGATGTTTTCAAGAAACTAGTAGAATAAAATATGGGATATGTCAATACTGAAATCTTCTGTGATTTGGACTTGAAGCTTGAATAGATAAACTTCCTGTGTTAGTGTTTAGAGGCCGAGCAGGCACATGGTGGCAAAGTATTGATTTGAGAAGGTGGAGTTGACCTGATGATCCTTTTTATCCCCCTGCAAGGTCCCAGGTTGGGGTTATGTGTCAGTGATATCTCCCCTGGGTGCTGGTTATGTTTGCATGCTGGCTTGTTTGCCAGGTTGTGTACTCTGCTGGAACACAAGAATATGAGAGCAAACAGGGACTTAGAATGTCACCCCTCTTAAAGCAGTTATCCTTCCTCCATGACAGATCAGTGGACTAGGCATGGCCCACAGAGGGTAGAAGAGGGCTCCAACATTGAAGTTCCTAGTCGTTCCAAATATGACTCCTTTTGTTGGGTCTTTCTGGAAGCACTGATAGTCTCCAAGTTTTGTGCTTTGGATAAATCAGTATCTTCTAGGAGACAGGAAAGTTAAGGTATGGTAACAGATTCATGCTGCTACACAGCTAAGCAGTAATACACACGGCTGAAACGCTTCATGATGACATGAGTGTTTTTGACAGTGAACTCCCCCGCTGCGGTAAACTGAAATCTCTTCTCTCTCTATCCCACTTCCCTAGCCACATACAAAGGCAGAAAAAACATTTCTGATATGTCTCACCACAGAGTAAGTAGAAGCAGGACCCCAGAGATTGCAGATGACTATTTCGCTGAATCATCCTTTAGGAATCTGTATCAGTTCCAAGTGCTGTTTATTTTGTTTATAATACCCTGTTTATTTCATTTAGAGATAAGCTTCTGTGCCTTAGAAAGCAGTTTTTGTTCATTTGAATAAACATTTTTAGTGGGTCATTGCTTCTTTATATTTTATGCTAAGTATAAAAAGACAAAATAATGGAAATACACTTGGAAATGGGCATCCAATCTCCTCTGAGATTGATTTGTGAATCTTGCCTCAGATGGTGAGTGTGTGCGTGTGTGCGTGTGTGCGTGTGTGCGTGTGTGCGTGTGTGCGTGTGTGCGTGTGTGTGTGTGTGTGTGATATCATGGACTAGAAATGAAGTCTTCTGGCATACCTTCCTTCAAGTACTGTTAATGTTTCTGTAGGGGTGTCTTTTCATACATTTGATGCTTAGCTATTTCATGCATGTTTTTATACCATTGCTACAATGGACATCACTGTAATACACCTCTGTTTTACATGTTTTGAAACCATTTAAATGGGACCAACTGCATGTATTAATTATTTTGAGGTTATTTGCTACTCTCCATTATGCTCTTGTGATTTATCTATGATGTTCCAGATAGGTCAGATTCATTGTTTTTATTGCTTTATAATATTCTATTATTTGAGCATAGCACAGTTAATTATTTCCCAATCAATGCAAATATAGGCTGATTTTCATTTTTAAATTATTAACAATGCCACAATGAACATTGTATAGGCCTTATGTTTATACATCTTTCAGCCTTATTAGTTACTATTTGTTTGTTCTCCAAGGTGATTGTATCAGTTTTACTAATACCAGTTGCATATTAAAGTTCCAATATTTATATACCTTCAGAACAAACATCAGACAACTGTAATATTTTTGCTAATATTATGACATGGAATTATATTTTCTTACTTTAATTTAAATTTCTCTGATTGCTAGGGAAGATTACATACCTTTTCCTTTTGTTGCCATTTGGATTTTCTTTTCTGAATGCACATATTTTCCTAATGCCTTTATTAGAATTATATATATTTTTCTTATTGACTTCTGGGATTTCTTCATAAATTATTAGTCTCCTGATTTTAGATAACCCTTTTTTACTATAAGAAAAATATACTCACACCAGAGAATACTGGAAAATGTAGAAAGGAGAGAAGGAACCAATAATTCCACTATCTCTAAGCAACATGTTGACTTTTCTCATGAGATTTTTATGTAATTGTAACTACAGTGTGTATGCAGTTTGTGTTCTAATTTTCTAAATTAATATAATATTTTTAAACTGATGTATGGTTTTGTGCCCATCATTTTAAATAGATATGTGATATGTTGTTGGCTGTACCTGTCATTTCCTTAAATTTGGTCTTTATTTTTCCATTTTTGGTATAATGTTATGAAGAAATACTTTGTGTCTAAAACATTTTTATATTGCAACTTATTCTCTGAGACTGGATCCACAGAAGTTAGGTTATGTATCAATAAAGTTATACAGTTTTTAAAGGGCAAAATATATTGCAAAAATGTTATGTGATGGTGGCAATCTAAAGAAAACAGTGTTCCAGAAGACTCAGAGGACCCTAGCAGAAGTCTAGGAGCACACTGACTTGGACTGAGAGAAAATGAAGAAAACTGCTTTCTCTAGGCCCTTTCTGATCTAAACACTATTCATAGTAGACACTTCTTTCCTGCTTTAGTAACACTTTGGCTTTGAAAGACAGGTTTTTCTAGGACTATACAGCATACTTAAAAGGTTAATATTTGTAAGTGAATGTTTACTGATTCTTAAATACAAATAAAGGAAAGTGGCCAGTTGATTTTAGGTCATAAAAATTAGATATACAAGCCAATGGAACATATAAAGGGAAATCTATTGCCATGAGTATTAGTTGACAGTCATACAGAACATGAGCATCTCAGTACCTTTTGGTAGGGCTTTTATATTTATATGATTTACTTCTTGGCATTAGGGGTAGAGAAAAACTTCACATTATCCTGTATAAAAAAATTTATTTGGAAATATGTAACACATGTAGTCCTGAATTTATGATCTAGTTATGTTCCAAAAATTCCTTTACAAGTCAGTTAATTAGAACTTAGAAAATATTTTTTCTTAGAAGCAATATTGTAAGTAGTAGTGTAGATTCCAGGTCAGCACGTAAAAACCCATTTCATCTGTCATATATCTGTAATGTAGACCTGGTTTCAAATCTAGCTTAGTGTGATCTTGGGCATTTATGTCACTAAATTTGTAGTCTGCAAGATGATGAAAGTTTTTTGTGAGGATGATCTAAAATAATGTATGTGAAAATGCTTTATGAATTATAAAGTACAGTGTGAAAGTAGTAGATATATTGTTTTCTAGGATTGGCAAGGGACTCTTTATGATTTTTCCTCCCAAAAGTTCAAGCACTGATGAGAGCAGAAGGATGAGCAGAATTGTAATGGCTGTTCTTTGTAACTAATAAATTTAGACTTGTGAATAGGAAAAGTATACAATAAAAAAACCCTATTAATCAAAGCAGCATGTTGCAAACTGTCAGAGGGCCTCACTGTTATTTCATGTAAGTCAACTTTCTGGGCTGGGACCCAGAATGGCTAAGTGGGTGTTGAGATACTTGCTGGATAGATTCAATGATACAAAATTAATGCAACAAAGGAGATTTGTGTCAATTATTTCCAGATCAAAAGGCCAATGAAATATTTTAATTTTATCACATGCATCCATTTTGGCAGTTGACAGAGTTTTCTGTGAAAGGCAAGTTATGCCTCGGGATCTAAAAGAGAATGAAGGTTCCATGATATGGAAAACACAACTGAAAAACAGCAGGATGGAGTGGATTATAATGGATCTGACATAAATGAGCAAGACTAAATAAGTTTTGAAGGCAGTGGCCCATTCAGTTATTTCTTTAATTTTTCATATTTTTTCTTGATGCTGCAAAATAATAAGAAACAGAAGAAAAATCTGCTGAATGTCTAGTCATAGTTTATTGGAGCAGGAAAATAAGCCATTCTGAACCATTCTCTGATTTGCTGTGAGTGGTAGAATCATTCACCGTGCTGACTCACAGCAAGGAGAACCATTTGGAATGATTATTTTCTGATGTTAAATTGAAAATGGCACAAAAAGAGTCAACACAAGTATGAATTATTTTAAAAAATCTTTTAAAAAATGTTGTTGTTGAAAATGTTTATTTGTATGACCAGATGATGACTTCATTTCACCAGCTTATAACTTCATTTCACAATACCCAAGCCTTAAGAACACATCTCTTTGTTTTTACATTTGACTAAATGAAAGCTTTCCTAATCAAAATAGTATTATTTGTCAAAAGTAGTACTATTGTCCTGGAAGCTGCATGATGATGCTGGGTATAATGGTGGGGGAAATATATATGGTCATTTGGTTCAACTGATTGGGTTAAAGAAAAAGTCTGAGTTTCTAAGGTACCTGTGGCTGAGCAAAAGAAACTGAAGAATTGGCTTTACCTAAGGGAAACCTTTTAATGGCATGCAAATGTTTAACATTAATATAAGAGAAAGCACTACTTAGTGCTAATCCTTGGAGAATCTATGATGCTATAGTCAATATACTTGGTGCTTAACATGAAACATTGTCTGCCTCTGGTAAATGATGCCTTGTTTGGTTGAAAAGCTTCAGGTTTCCTACCTCTTTAAGGGAAATCTCTGGTATTTAAACTGTTGAGGTACAAAAGATATTTTATGCTCCAGTGTCTGCTTTTTGAGAACACTTAATTTTAAGAGGGTAGAGTGGAATGCTTCTATTCAAACTTAGAGAGAACTGTGGAGGTGGGGCCGGGGGTGATTATAGCCCATGAAATGCCTCTTTTTTTTTTTTTTTTCTAGCTGTGATTGGGGCTCAATGGTTGGCCTGGTGTTAGTGACCTTAAAAACCTGTTTTTGACAGTGAGCTGTTTAATTCTAAAGGGGAAGGAAAACGGACAGTTGAAAAGGGGGCAATCCTCTTGCTCTCTCTGACACTGTGCACCCCAATTTCACAGAAAGACACTCAATGTATGTTCCTTGAGTAAGCAAAGGTAGGACCTATAGCATTTTAGGCCTGACATGGTTAATGGGACAAATAACTGTGTAGATATGGACACATTTTTTGGCATTTCTTACACCATGTCTTGAGAGTGGACACTTTTTGGCTCCTGTACTAATTATTGTGTTGTAACCTACTTCCTTCAAAATTAGCTCAAAAGAATAAACATTCATTATGTTTTTCACGCCACGGGTCAGGAGTCTAGAAGTTGGCAGAGCCGGGTAATTCTGGTCTGGGGTTTGTCATGAGGTTGTGGTCCCTCATGTTGTCGGGGGCTGCAGTCATCTTAAGGCCGGGGAACACCTGCTCCCGGTCTATTCATGTGATGCTGTGGCTGGAACCCTGAGTTCCTTGCCTGGCAGGAGCCTGCTTCGAGCTCTCAGGACACTGGCTTCCCTCAGAGGTACTGGAAGAGGTGGCCCTTTTATGATCTTGTCTCTGAACTGTATAAGTCACTTCTTTTTGTTCTCCTTGTTAGAAGTGAATCACTGAGTCCAGCCTTTGCTCAACGGGAGGGGCTCACACAATGGTGTGACTACCAGGGGGCAGAGGTCTCTTGTTTACCACAACTCATTTCAATAACTTTATTTTTAGTTACTTTGTGACTCAAGAAATTCTGAAGCTTTTCTTGAACTATTTTTTGTAAGAAAGTTGATTCACCTTTAGTTCACCTTTGACAAAGATCTTTGAAAATCTTTCTCACCCAACGCCAGTAGATTGAAGGGTCTTACTTAAAACATTACTGTCACTACCACCATCCATTGGCTGTGAGCCCTGAGTTAGCCTTGGGGGGAAATAAAATCATTCAGCTGAATTACATGAAACTAATGTGCTGGCTTCAGTCCAGTTCCCACTGGATACTTGTCCTCATCGTTCCTGGACCAGGAATAAGTACTTGTAGCTTTAGTTGAGCGTCTGAATAAAATGAAAAGGGGAAAAGGCTATTTTATGTAGCATTCTCAACTTGGGACCAAGTTACTCCTAAAAGGAAGTTTAAACAACTTCTGTATTCAATAACCAAAAGCAATTATGATTATAATTCTTATTTCCCCAATTACAAAAGATAATTGCTCTAAGGAAGTCTAGTTAAAATGTAAACTAAAGCAGAAAAGTTTAGTGGTTTAGGGTATTAAACCGCTGATATTCATGACTTTATCTTTGTTTCTAAAAATATATTTTTAGGACAGTTTAGAACTACTGAAATTAAAATACTAAGTAGCCAAGGTGAAGACACTGCCTGTATAGCCGGGAGAAAATAAGTGGTGGATTGTTTTCGTACATAGTGTTCCAGCAGACACAGAAAGTATGTCCAATGAGCGCAAGATCAGGTATCTTAGAACTTGAGCTATATTAAATAAGGAATTTGTGCTTTTGTATTTTGGTAAGAATCTTGGAAGCAGACTTAACTGAGGAAAGCTGGAGATAACCAGGGAGAAATGGTACTTTAGAAACTTGTGACATATTTTCCTAGGACATAAATACACAAGTCAGAAAGGGCTTTCTATTGTGATGCCAGGACCAGAGTTTTCCTTGTGCTTTTGGGAATACACTGCAGTTATAAAAGCATCTTTCTTTCATAACAAAGAGGCCTATGTAATAGACACTTATTTGAGGGTCTTGCTAGTAGTGTTATTTTCATCTCCATTATTGATTGGTGGGAGAATTGATCATTTTCTTCTTGGCCTTCCTTGCCAAAACTCCACTAAAACAATGACCACATTTTAATCCGTGCTTTCATTTTCAGTTCTTTCATCAAACCCAAGATGGTGAAGTCTTTGAGGGAAAGAATTAAAATTTATCAGTCATATATCCCTAATCCTCAGTGGAGTGCCTGACACAGATTAGGAATGAACAGGAATTAGGAATGGTGCTAAATCAAGGGAGGAAGGAATGAAGGGAGGAGTGAAGAAATAGGCCACTGCTGTATTCCATCACTCAAGCTCTGAGTTACATCTCCGGACCCCTGAGAGAAAATGTAGACAATTTGGAATTGGTCAAATGCATCTGTTACTAATATAAATGGTTTAATACCATGCTATTTCTTCTGGTAAACTTATTTAGAAGTTAAAGGTCTGGCCACCTGCAATTGCAGCTCAGAAGAAGTTTAGATTGGCATTTCGATTAGCTAGCTCTGTTATTCAGTGACTTTGCATACTTGGTCAAGGGCACTGGAGTCAACCAATGTTTATTTTTGGATTCCCCACTGCTCTTGGCATCACTGCAGTGAAGAATGGTACCTCCCCTTCATTACCTCCTTCACCTTGTTTGTTGTTTCTGGTCCAGGGAACACTGCAGTCCAGATCTGGCCTGTCTAGCTACTCCTTGCTGCCTTGTTGTTTTTAGCCTATGAACCACAGCAGCAGCTGGAAATTAGGAGTTTGCCCATGGAGGCTAAGTTTTGGTAAAGTTGGAAAAGCAGGTTTAAGAATACTGGGAGTCTCTAGTTTTTTATGTCCATGCATTACCCCATGATAAATAGTATATTTAAGACCTTAATCTGTTAGGTACCAATCCATTAATAGAATGAAAACTTGTGTAAGTGACCTTTGTCCTATTTTGGATGTCTTTACCTGTATCTTAGAGTGAAAGTAATTAGGAAGAAAAATATCACAAAATAGTTAAAACTTTAAAATTAAAATAACAGAAGGTTACTGGGGACAACAAAACTGATTTGAAAGTATAATTGAGTTTATGTTGGCTAAGGTAGGCTGACTGCTATACATTTCAACATATATTTATTTTTCTCTCATGCAGTAGTTCAATGTAGGCCTCAATTGGTGGTGTGTGTGGAGGAGTTCAGCTCTGCCATTTTCAGGGATCCAGGCTACTTTTAACATCACCATTTTTACTATGTGTCTTCCAATAGCGTGTTAGGGTAGCATCCTGCTCATAGATTGGAAAACAACATAGGAGATGATGTGCAAAGGTTTTATGGGTCAAACCAGGAAGGCCACATAGTTTTACTCTGGATTCCACTAGGTATATCCAGGTGACTGGTTTCCACCCAAAAGCAAGGACAACTGGAAAATGCAGACTGACTATGCCTCCTTAAATTCTTAGGTTGTGGGTCGGACATATAGCTCAGTGGCGCAGTGCCTTCCTGGCATGTGCAAGGTCCTGAGTTCAATTCCTGGTACCATAAAAAGCATATATTGAAGGTGCTCCTCTCATGTGACTGCATTTGGAGATAGAGTCTTTGAAAAGGTAATTAAGTTAAAATGAGACTATTGGGACAGCCAAGGAAAGACCTTGAGCAAGCCAAGGATGGAGGCCTTAGAAGAAACCAAGTCCACCAGCATCTTAATCTTGGATAGCTAGCCTATGAGCCTAGGAACAAGTAGAAACTGACTTGGCTAACGGTCTTTACCACAATGTAGAGAGTGCTGTTTATCATTCATTTATTTGTGCAGTATTTGTTGAGTGTTCTAAGCATTTGGGATGTAGTGAACGAACTAG
>PVLD010004903.1:87980-119302 GCA_004027595.1 Dinomys branickii | reverse complement strand
AAAAATGCACAAGTTTCTAACTTAATTCCTGTGATTTTTCTAAGATTTCTACCTTCTAGAATATGAATTTTACATTCTTTTACCAAAATCTTAGCTTTATTTCAGCATCAAACTTTTCTTTATAATGCAACAGCTACATAGAATAAAAGCTACATCATTTAAGCAGAATGACTCAAAGGCCATATTAAACTTAGGAAATTGTACATGTCTAAAATAAATTTAAGTACCTGTCTGCCTGTTCAGACTGATTCTACAAGGGGTGACTAAAAATATAATGAATGTTTAAATATTTTAAAAAATTAAAATTATTATTATTTTTTTTTTTGAGGTACTGGGGATCGAACTCAGGACCCTGCGTTTGCTAGGCAAGCGCTTATTCCACTGAGCTATATCCCCAGCCCAAAAATTAAAATTATTATGGTAAAAGACACATCACTATTAACTCTCAAAATACTTCCTCCTTTCATCAAATACACTTACCCAGTTATGATTCTTGCCACTTCCCGATGCAGTTCTGGATGTCCTCTTTCATAGGTGTCATTATGAGTTATAATCCTCAATACAGTGAATGTTGCTGCTGTGTGTCATCCAGTGAAAAGGCAGGCTCATAAAGATATTAAACACATTGTGGTTTGTCCTCATCCACTGTAGTCACCAAATCGTAGTTGTCTTTGCAATTAGGAAGATTTAGTCTATGTTGATTTGGGGCATAGAGAACTTTAGAAATATAAAAGGTGTTTCCAAACTTTCAGGAATATAATCATGCCATTTGTATGTATAAAATAATGCATCATGCTTAGTAACAGAATTTTAAAAGTATTGTTATTAGGGAATTTGGAGTGGTTGACTCTGCTGTCCTGTAAAATTTACTTTGCTCAGCAAGTCATCGAAAGGATAAAAATTACCTTCATATTGGTAGTAGTCACCATGCCTTCATAAAATCTAGAGAACAGCAAGGCATAGATAGATAGATAGATAGATATCTTCATAGATATATCTATACTTATATATATTTTTTCCACCTGGAATGCACTTTTATTGAAAAAAAATTTAATTAGTCATTGTTTTAGCGACATATAAGTATCAGCTATCCACAATAAATGTATTCATGAAGTACTGCACACTTGTATTGACAAAAAAGATAGCATTTCATTCCAATCTGTAATTTGTGTTTTTTCAAAGGGCCACACGTAGATTTGACAAGGAGACACAGACTGAGCTAGGTCTGACTGGCAGAGTAGAGCATTCCGCTGACCTGGTGGAATAGGACTGAGTATGCCGTGTAATAACCACTGTTAATTTCCTGTTATCTTGTTTTGAAATCTGTATCGTTTTTGTGCCCTTTTTTTCCTTTAAAATAAAAACAAAGTAGCAGCTAGTAAGTTTCTTTCCCTGCAATCATCATGGCTTTTGTTTTCCAGGGCGCCCATTTGTACATTCCTATAGGCCTGTTCTCTTTCGTATAAACAGTGTGCTTAAACTGCTTAAAATCATGGTATTTTTAACATAAACCTTCAAATAAAAAGTTAGTGATTCAGTAGTTGTCTTAAAACATAACTAGAAAATTTCACTGGGGCCTAGAGGAAAAGAATCCTAGAATCCTCGAAGACTAGAATACTTTCATTTTAGAGACAGAGGTACAGGCATGTTCCTCAGTTCAGCACATGAAGCGGGTAACATGGGAAGCCGTGTTAACAGTCTTTCAGTTAGAATGTATGGAAAATCTGGGGCCAGGAACAAGTCTGTAGTCACGTCAGTTGCCTTCCTGATGAGCCTGACTTTTTTATATATGGACATTAAAGTTAATCTGCACAATGATATAGGTCATAATTTCACTCATCCCTTCCTGTAGCATCTGTAATAATAAGCATTCGTAAACACTCACCCTAATTCTTCACTTATGGACTTCCTTTTACCTTTTCATAAGAGCTTTATGACCTGAATTCTTTTTTATCCTCATTTCAAAGTTGTTGAAGGAGTAAACGCAGGTACAGAGAGGTTACATAAACCCCCCAAGGACATTGACTCATTGAGTGCTAAAGCCTGTATTTAAACTTAGGAACTTAGGCCATCTGGGTTCACTGGACTTTGAAGCTTTGTAAGCATTTTAAAATTACATAACAACTCAGAAATGACACAGATACCTTCTCCCTGCTACAGAAAAAATATTTTCATAAAAGAACAAAATATATGAGAATAGCAAATTCATTGTATAAAATAAAAAATTGCAAGTAGTAAATACTTTTATCTACGAAGGAAGAAACCACTATGAAATGTGATAGCTATTGGGAAATGAGCTTTTAATTGTTCTCACTGACTGTGAAGAGTTAGCTCCAAGGGGTGGGAATTACATGGAGGTAAGTCCTACCAGAACAGTGCAGTAACGGAATAGGTCTCCTTGATAATGTATACCCTGGCTTTGTGTCCTCAGACTGCGTGACTGGTCCCTAGTGCTAGAGGTGGGATTGCTGCAGTGGGTAGGTGTGTTGGAGCATGGTTATATTCAGTTTGGTTGGAGGTAAAGGACATCATTAAATTAAATCTGAAACCATATTGTGAGACATAAATCAAGGGCCAGAGCTCCAGACAGGTCTGGCTTTGAGTCCTGATACCTTCATTTACTAGCCTCATAAATTTAGTGAAATTACTTAACCCTAACTTTTCTGAGTCCCAGTTTACTTGTTTGTAATTAGGACATTATCCTAATCTCCCGGAGCTGTGGTGAGACTGAATTAATTACATCAATATGTGAAATGCTTAGCACTGTGTCAGGCACATAGTGAGTACTCAGAGGATATTACATTTGGGGGCAGGAGAGATTGGTTAATTTTTTGAATATGAACAGTGCAAATCACTCTCTTACATGAAAAAGAAAGTGTGGCGCCTAGCAATTAATAAGTAGTAGGACTTTATACCCACCAAGTCTTTCACAGCCTTTGGATAAAGCACCATGAACGCTCAATTGTGAAAAGTGCTTATAAAGAAAGCTTTGTAAATCAACTTATTTAAAATGCAGCAGAGCAGCTTATGATTTAAAAGCATCCTGTGGTGAACCCTTTTATAATGTGAATAATTACCCTGTAATTTATCTGTTTGGTAAGTTGAGAATTTGGCTTAGTGTATGTTCTTAAGGTAGGAAGTACACCTGCACTCTTACTCATACAAGGTAGGCGATACTTTCATGCTGGGCTAACTTTCACAGTAGTGCAGGATGCCTCTTGGATTCAGGATAGCATAGGCCAGGTAACAGGTGCCACAAGGCGCCTGTAGTCAGGGAGAACATTAATTGAACTTTATGATGCCTACATTTTTAATGAGCGTACACATTGTGTGCGTCGGCCTGCAGTATAGCAAAGATCACTGACGTAGGAGGATTACCTCAACTGAAGAGTTAGATTTTGAAGAGCGAGAATGATGTGCTATAAAGATCCTTCGTGAAAAACCAAATGGTACGGAAAGTTGCTTAGGAAAACACTGCATTAGGAACTGTAAATCATGGACTAAGACCTACCACGTGGTAGCTACATGGCATGGAATGTAGGCTGTCACTCTGTGTCTTTGTGTCCTAACTATAAAATAATCAAGCTAGATTTGCTTGTCTGGTGTGACTTCTAGCAAAAAATGTTTAATAATCTGATTTAGAAAATGAGGTAAAACTATTATGTTTCATTCTCTCCCATGTAAATATTAGAACAGGAAATCATAGAAAGAACACTTGTGAATATTTAGGGTTGCTTATCCTAATCAACCGTTTTTGTCCTTCTGTCTCAACCTTTTTTGTGCAAATGTGAAAATTTATAAAATACTTTATTTAGCTGTGGTGTAGAAATAAATATAAATGTGGACAAACTCAGAACAAATGAATCTTTTCTCCCATTCGTCAGCAAACACTGACCTGTGTTTGGAGAAACTTGAATATATTTGAGAGAAAATGACCTCTCCTGCAAATTAATTATATCTAAGACTAAAACAATTATATCTTTTCATAGATTCTTTTTATTTTCACAGAACCTATGGGAATGTTGCCAGAACTTCATAGAGTAATTTAAGCTCATTTACAAGTGACTTGGATGAAGTAGGCTTTGAATGTATACATGTGACTCTGTCCCCTACAAGCTGAATGGAGGAGTACGTGTATCAGATGTATGTCCCTGAACTACTCGGTAATTCTCAGAGTTCTGGTAAACCTTAGTGACTGCTTAAGAACTCTGAGGCCATTTTGGATTTGCCCAACTTTTCATACTGGCTTTAGTCCACTCATTATGTTCAATGGAGCTAAAATTCATACATGACTAGACTTACCTTTCATAAAATGAGAATTTAATACACATTTTTCTGCAGACCCATTCATTATAAAAGGCCTTGAATTTCTTACTTGTCAAAATTTCAAGTTGATTTTTAAGAGGAATTGATAAACTCAATAATACAGGCAGAAATTAGTATTCCATAATTGACTCCAGGATACCACTGTGAAACCTAACTATGCTGAAACCATCGGGTTTGCGAGCATGTGTGATGAGGAGCTCACCATGGTGCCTGGACAGCGACTGATACCTGTCGTGATTAGGAAGAATGCTTACATTCTGGAGGTCAAAACTGGTTTCTCACTGTGTAGTGTATAGTCCAAAGAGCCATCTTAACCTTCCTAATGAATGAAACATAATTTTTAAAAGTTTGCTCTATATTAACAGATAATTTTGTGTTCTGTTTTCTCTTAACAGTGTACCAAAAATAGCTTCAAAGGAATAGTGCACACTTGTAATCCCAGCACTGTGGTGACCAGAGGACTAAGATTTCCATAAATGCCAGGCTAGCCTGGGCTCCGTGACTGCACAGTGAACTAAAGGCTAGCCTGATACATGTAGTGAGAGCCTACGTCAAAATGCAAGGAATATACCCCAAACAAGAAGTCATACAAAAGGAACTGTCCTTAGAAATAATTAGAAGTCATTCACTGCATGTCAGTCTTACCTTCAGATTATATTTACAGGAAAAAAATCTATTATATGGAATGGGTATTAAAATTTTATTATATGTCTTGTCAGAAACGTGATACAAAACTTTCTATACACAGTAAAGATTCAAGGCATATTGAGTACATATATGTCCATTGTTCAATATTTGATGTCATAAGAAGTATGAAAGATAAATATATAAAGAAGTGTTGGGCATTGATTCTATTTCACAATAAGATTATCACTATATATCCTATAGAAGAATGAAAAAATTTTATGTATGCACAGTATATATAGATTTATATATATATATATGTGATAAACTTATTACAAGATTAAAACATATTTGTAAACATAGCTTCAACAGTTAATCCTATATTATCTCACTTCAATATGTTAGGACATTTCTGTGATTGTGTAATTTGAGTAGATGGGTTTGAAACCTCGTATCTATCTAGCTGTTAAATCTGTAAAGCCTACATGTGCAGCAGTAGTGGTACAAAACAATTTACAAAGGAAAATAAGAACCAGGCCAAAGGTCTGCTTGAGATTTTTTTTTGTTTTTGTTTTACAACTGTACTGAAGTTTTAGATGTAGGTTCCATGATAGAGTCCAAGTAGTGGTATGGTTGCAGCATGTGTAAGAAATACTTGGTTTTCTTACTGGCAGGCAGAGAACTCAGAAAAGCCCAAGAGCACCCTCTAGTGAAACTTCTGGAGCAGACCTAAGGGCCCTGCTCTTGACCTCAGCTCTCCCTTCCAAATGACCTCTGATTGCCTAAAATATAGAGGCTGAATTTCTCATATCTATACTTGCTGTCAAACCATTTGTATAGCACAAAGAAATTAGGATGCTTGTCCAGTATTTCTAGAGTTAAAGGGCTTAAATGTTAGAATCTAGCATTCCATTGTTTTCAAGGAGTTTTGGGTGTTCCTTGTAATACCAGTCTACAACACAGGCGTATGCTGGTATCTGTTAACATCATTCTTGGAAAATAACTAAAGAAATGGTGAAAAGCTTGTGGGGTGTGTAACTGGAGTGTAATAGTCCTGTCCCTACTTCTACCTTTGGGATGCCTGTCTTGGATCATGTTCTCTCCATGTAGAGATTACTTGCAGTGTTATATTTACTTGCAATATTATAACAAAGCCAAGGGAACAGGTGATTCCAACAGGTGGTGAAGGGCAAATGAGAGAAGGCAGAATTTAATCAGTGCACCTAGTATGCATGTGTTGAAATATCACAATGAACTTCATTAATGTTTACAATGCATATATGTTAACAAGGAATAAAACATGTTTTTAAAGCTATAGAAAATGTGAAATCTTAGTATTTATGTGTTTTTGAGATTTTAGAGATGACTGCAAAGCTGCAAACCTGTGAGTATAATACTACACAGATTAATGACTATTACATAATAAATGAAGCCAGATCATTATTTGAGTTTACAGGCAGCTTGATATAAAATGCTGTTGTTGGAATTTAGAGGGCTAATATCTCACTTCTGAAAACAAAATCAAGAACAAATACCTGATGCACCTTAATGTTCAATAACTTGCCCGAAATAACACAAGTGCATAATGGCAGCACTAGAGTTACAGTCCAGATGCCTAGTGCGCACCCTAGCGTGTACTACTCTAAAAGAACCGACTTGTTAAAGGATCTGCAATATGGTGTCACAGATCCTTTCTCAATCGTCATTGGTTTTTGTAATTATAATAATTTAGGGACATGTCTTCACATTTAAAGTGAAAAGAAAATGTGTGACTTTGAATGTCGTCTTTTTTCTATTTCCATTTTTGTGTAGACAGGATCAGCTTACTCTTGTGGTTACTACTAGGAAAAAGACAAAGCACAGCCGTCTCACCTGTTGTACTTATTCTGAAAACACTGGGTCAACACTTGCGATTACTTTGAACACTGAAGAAAAACTTTAGAAACCATAAGTGAGATTGATATTTTAAATTACTGACTACCACTCCTATGATTCTATACTTCAGAATTGGATCTGTGTTCTAACAGAACTTATTTTTCAGTGTTCATGCAAGGATTAAATTAGGGAATGCATGTGTCACATTATTGGCATTTTGAAGTGAAGTGTCTATATTGAATGCTGAAACCTAATTTCAAAAAGAACAAGATATGTTTGAGGTCATCCAATGGAAGCTGGAGCATGAACTAACTCTATTACAACTTTTAAGATTACTGTTTGATCTCTTGAAAATATAGTGCCCCACAATTTCTCCAAGTTGTTATTGTTTCCAAGGATTATGTAAGAATTGGCCTTTTGGAAAGGAAAATCCTATTAATTCAGTAAAAGTATATTGACTCTGGGCTGGGGATATAGCTCAGTGGAATAAGCGCTTGCCTAGCAAGCGCAGGGTCCTGAGTTCGATCCCCAGTACCGCAAAAAAAAAAAAAAAAAAAAAAAATTATTGATTCTTTCCTTTCTGAATTCATTATTGTATCTTTAATATTGGCTTAACACTTAGTATTACTACATAGTGCCTTAGCATTCAACCTTTCGTATTTGTTGTTGATCTTCAAAAGGTGAGGTAGTTGCTGATAGAAATTTAAGGCAGGATGTTATAACTTGAATTTTGATGAAAAATTAGTAATTTAGCAAAAGTTTTGTCCTCAGCCTACTTGCCTACTTAACTATTCCTCAGTATACCTTGAAGGTACTAAGAGTCATAAGCTAGAAAACGTTAGGGACAGAAGGAATCATAGACACCAACAAGTCTGATTTCCTCATTATTCACTTGAGGAAATTGACACTCCAAAAGTGGAGAAAATTGGCCGTGAATAATTCTATATACTGACTTTCAATGGTCTGTCCTTGCTTCTTTTTCTAAAAATAACTGACTCTGGAAAATAGTTGTCCCATAATAAATACTTTGAGTAGTAGAATGATAAATATACATTAACATCTAAATTTAGACTATACACAGTATTTTAAAACTGTGCAATATTACGGTACAGCATGGAAGCTTTCTAATCCTTATCACTCTGAAATTGTGATAGTCTACACTGAAAGCCTCAAGTGATTATCTTTAAGAATTTTCCCCTCCAGTAATGAATCTAAACAGTCTCAGCAATGAGACTGCATGGTCTCTGCATGGTCTACTAAATATTTTTAAGAAATGCAAACCCCTTCTGGAGTTATGAGAGAAACATCACTTCTAAAATGCCTTTAAAAGAACTCCAACATAAACATTACACTGGCACATTTCATTAGCTTTTTGATAACAATAAAGAAATGTGGAGTGTAATAGGCTAATATGTTTAAGTGGCCTTGGTAGAACCCTACTTAACTCAGTGGGATTTTCTGCAGCATGCAGAGGTGGAAAACCACTGCCTACATATTTATTGTGTAGGACTGCGTCTTTCTTTACTGCATGCAGTTTATATCAAAGAGAAGTGACTTTCCACCTGTAATTCCAAAATAAGGAAAGTCTCAATATACAAGTTTTAGCAGGATCAATATTTAGATATGATGATCAGGAACCAGCAGTGCAGGCTTTGGGAATTCTGAATTTCTGTGAATAAAGATGCATTAGGAACCAACGTGAATCTGAATATTTCCTGGCCTCTTAGGGCTTAAATTGCCACCAGGAAATTAAGATCCTAAAGAACCTAAATTCCTAAAGAAATATGTAAGCCAAACCTTATGGGTCAGAAATCACAAAAGCTAATTCAATTAATATAAATTATTTAGTTCTTTAAACTAGTAATAAAAATGTTCTGCATTATATTTTGAGTTAAGTAAAAAGATAATTTAGTAAAAATATAAGTGGTAATTTTATGGTTTTATTGTGATTCAAGTGAATGCACTGAATATATTTCTGGATGATCTTCTGCCAATAAATTCAGTATAAATTGGAACTCATTAGTCTTAGGGACATTGTGATCTTTGTGATTTGCTTCAGCTTCTAGGAAAAAAGTGTATAAATTAAGCCAACAATTAAAATACTTAAGTGAGTTAAAACAGATATACATGAGGAAAAATGAAAAGTTTCCACAGAGGTATTAGCTTCCTTTGTGCAGGTAAGTTATTACCAAAATATATTGAAAAGTCAAAATTCATATTTTTGTGGCATTGAATTAATGATACAAAGAAAATGCCTTTGAATGACAGCTCGAGTGGCTGCAGTAGTGCATTTAAGCCATTATGTTGACTTATTTCACTTACTATAAAACTTTGCCTTAAAAATACTAACAAATGGTTATATTGACAGACAGAATCTGTGTTTCAGTTCCAGAATGTGGGTTTTTTTAATCGAATTTTTCTCTCCATTGGTTTTTGGGATCTATATGCAAAATAACATCTAGAAACAAATCTAAAACGCACCTGTAATTGTTCTTAGCATTTGATGACATCATAAATCCCTTAAAATATATACTCACATTGTATTGTAAATATCACCAGAATGCCAAACAAAAAACTCTTAATGAAAACTTATTGAAAATAATGCATATGCTTCTCTTTCACCATGAGGACCGTTTCCTAGCTACCCTGTTTATCCCAGTGGAATTTCACAAAAATGTTTCTGGTGCTCAAAGTTTGTCTAACAATCAAGGGTTTATTTTAAAATCCACCCCTAAATATGTTACTGATTTTGAAATTCTGATTTTGTTCTTATGTAATTCAAAAACAGCTTTAGTTTAAAAACAAAAATTGGCAAAAATACTAGTGTATTATGTGTTCTAATCACGTATGGTGTTTTGAAAAATACACTTAAAGTTGACAAAATTGTTTCATTGGCATTACAGTTCAAATGCATAGATTTTCTTTTTCACAAGTTGTATAAAATAAAAATAAAAACAACAGATTTCTTAAATGAATATTATGTGAATTTATTTTTATAATATATTGTACAACAAGTAGACTGTAAACATAAATTTTCATGCTGTGCTCTTGCATTCTTTGTTTTATAGAATTCATTACACTTTAGACTATGATGAAGTCTCTAATGTGCTTTATTATCATTTTAAATATATCTAGAGTTCTCAAAACATTTCTCCCAAATGATATGAATAATACTGAAAATCTGGTATCAATGACCAGATTTTCTGTTTCATAGAGCTCTTAGATTTTACTTGTAATAGATTTTCTCTTTTCTCTCTTTCTCTTTCTTTCTTTCTTTCTTTCTTTCTTTCTTTCTTTCTTTCTTTCTCTTTCTGTCTCTCTGTCTCTCTGTCTGTCTGTCTCTCTCTCTCTCACACACACACAAACTTAAGAGACAGCAGTTTTCCTGGCTCATACTGCTCTCATGAGATAATGATGATGCTGAAGTCCTTTTCATAATCAGGACCTTTGTAGAGATTGCCCAGGTATTCTTAGCCAAAATATCCCTCTCATTGCAGACTACTCCAGGGCAACATGTGGTGTGCCAGCTGGATGCCCTCCCTACATGCCTCAGGTGGCCACATTTCAATGGTGCCTATAGAGCACAGGCCAAATTCTCATTGTCTGTGTTAATCAGTGGGAGAATTCCCATAGAAAATGGGATGGAAGCATATTTCAGGAAAACTCAAAGAGATTAGCCAGATGATTAGGCCAGGACGTTGTAAATTCAGGTTTTATGAAGGATTTCTACAGCATTATCTTAGTTGACCAAAGAATACTCAAAAAATTTGGAGATATTTAAAAATCAAAAGTTATCTTTTTGTTTCACTGTGATTTTTCCAAAGAACTCTGTTTTTTTTTTTTTAAGAAACAATAAGACCTCATCTTGATTCATAACATCAAAGAGAATTGCTATACCTAGTAAATAATTTGACTCAAACTTTTTCCCATGGTCTTGAAAGGATCTGAATTCTACTTGTGGAAGTCCTATTATGCTTCTCTTTTCAATTAAATTCTGACCAATATGACAAATGCGCTTCCTATATATAAAGCACTATGATAGCTATTCTGAATAATTCTGGGTATAATAACCTGTGGTGTAAAATACTTCTCTATGTTCATTTTCTCCTGTTTGTGAAAACTTACTTTCTAATTACTGCTTAGGTTGCCTAGATTTTCATATGATGTTATATTTTTGTGGAAATAATTATTTTTGTTTATTTTTAGTGAGTCTGGAAGCCCTTCTAGAGATATGTTTAGCTTCCCTTAAAGGAAAAATGAAGCCATGTCATTATTTTATCATGTTAAATTGAGTTGAGTTAGAACCAGTGACATTTTCTGAAATTTTCTGTTTATTTCATATTCCATTAGACTCACTCTTAAGTGCATTTTTTATGACCTGATTGAAAAGGTTTTTTTGTTTTTGTTTTTGTCAGCATTTTCAGTGTAATAGTGTAATTTTATTTACCTCATTTAAGGCAGTTTTAATTTTTTATATTCCATGTCTTTTTTCTAAGATAAAAACTTTAATCTCTGTAGAGACTATTCATACCCGTACGTAAGATCATATTAAGTTCTGTTGCTCTACTTGGAACCTGTAAGTGTATGTAACTTCTGGAGAATAGGCATGAAAGCTGTTATTTTCTATTTAGCATGTGCTATATCCCAGTAATTTTTAATCTAATACAAAATGAAATGCTTTAAGTTCTTATTCCTACATATTTCTGGGATTTGTTCAATTCTTTCTCCCAAGACTACATTGTAAATACTTGAGTACAATCTGATGAGTTTTATCATTATTAACTTATTTTACTTTTCTTATCAAAGTATTGTAATGAAGTTCATCTATACTTTGTAAGTGCAGATTTTCAAAAAAATTAAGAGGAAAATCATCTTCACTTTAAACCTGGAACACATCACTGATTTCTGTAAACTTAAGGCTCAAAAGCTGGTAGGAGTTCATTCTTTTATTTTTGGTATCAAATTTGTGAAAAGACACTCTCCAGGTACCCCATCAATTATGTCTCCTTGTGTATTTGGCCAGAGGGCAGTCCTA
This sequence comes from Dinomys branickii, assembly GCA_004027595.1. Lineage (NCBI taxonomy): Eukaryota > Metazoa > Chordata > Mammalia > Rodentia > Dinomyidae > Dinomys > Dinomys branickii. The sequence continues at coordinate 107,442 of PVLD010004903.1, read as the reverse complement.
CTGACCCCATCTGGAAAGTCTGGCGAAACTAGTGTCTTGGACCAGTAGAATCCCATTCATCAAGGTCCACATAAAGTAAGGGAAATGGGAAGCAGGAGGACAGATGGTAGGGTCGGCAGTAAGAAAGTTCTTATTGACATTGATGTAGCCTCTTCTTCTTGCCAGAGTGACTCCGTGGACTTATTTTGGCATGAAAGACTAGTCCAAAGCTATCATCTTAATAGAAGGTGAGCTGCAGGCAAACTGGAGAGATCCATGCACAGTAGGTTTTTAGATTTGGCTTAGTTTTTCCATCCGCTTGACTGTCTATATATTTGATTGATGTGCAGTAGAGCTTGAAAGTGCTGCTTTGATGTTGGGGACTGTGTCATAAGGTTCCTGATATGGTGCACATATCTGAATGGAATTGGACATTGATTGTCCTTCTCTATGCCAAACGACACCAGAATTGAGTGCAGGATTCTGAAGTTGAATAGCAGATGGTGAGTGCAGACATTTGGAGGGGTGTGACTTCAGCTACAGTATGCAGCCAGGAAACTTACTTAGAAGGTTATTACATGCCTTGACTTTGGCAGCTGTTTTTTTCAGCGATGAAAAGTCCAAATCCTACCATTGTTACTTTCCGAATACTACTAGAGAGGGTTGGTTTTCCAGGCAAAAGAAATGTGAAAAACACAGCCATTTTTCCCTGTTGGTTCATAATTGACTGGTGGTGACTTTCTAGTGTTGACTAAATAGGCCAAATAAACATTCTCAGATTGTATGTATATTCCTGAGCTTAGGCCTAAAACAGTTAATACCAATGTACTTAAATTTTTAGAAAGGGTAATTGGCATCAGATCACTAGGAGAAGACTGTGATCACCTATGGTACTTAAAAATGACTCCTATCTTTGCCCTTTAATTCTGGAAAAATACTGCTTATCAGAAATAAGAAAATGAAATACTTCCTCAGTAAATGTACCTTTTGGCAGAAATGAGAGCCACAGATGAAAAATCACAATAATTGCATATGTATAGAAAAAAGTGACTTTTATTAGTGTCTCATCTTTTACTTGGAGTGCATTCTCAACCTATTTAAAATAATTTTAAGTTTAAAGTATTTTCCAAATGAAGAGGTATAAAATATGCTCAATGATGAGAAATTTGTAAATAAAAATATTTAGCAAATGTGATTTAAATCAGTTGTCACCACCACTAAGTGATAAATATTTCAAAGATTTTATTCTGCCTCCTTTGAACTTTATGTGAAACTCTAAACTATACATGTGTGTATATACATTTTTGTATTTGAATTTTTAATAAGATTTTGGATCATGTGGCCTGTTCAGCTTTGTTCAGTTAGCATTAATTATTCTATTATGAAATTGTTATTTTTAAGATTCAGATAATGTTGAATTTTATGTGTCAAAAAATTATAACCAATTCTACCTTATTTGACATTAAAGTTATTTCTCACCATTATTTGTGATTTGGAGGATCATTATTTATAAAGTTTTGTCTGCATCTTGGATTGTGTTTTAGGATGCATCCTTACAAAGTGAATTTCTGGATTGGTCAGTGTGAATTTCTCAAGGTTCTGTGGATAACTTTTCCCAAATATAACGTAAAAGGACTTTTCTAAATACTTTTCTATACCATGTACATTTGTCAATTTGGCAGTTAAAGCTCTGGAATTGCTTTGCTTTGTTTTGCATGAATTTGATTAATAGGAAGCTAGATTTTTGTTTGTGTACTTGTCTGTCATTGCTCTTTTTGTAAATGTTTGTTTATGTCCTTTACTAATGGCATCTTACTAATTTCTAAGAGTTTAGAAATATTGTTACTAATTTTGACAAATGTTGCAAAAGTGTTTTCCCCAGGTTTCATATGCGATTTAGTTATTTTTGCTATTGTTGCTAAAATTCATTTGGATGGCCAACTTGACTATTTTTTTTTAGAACTGTGTTCTTTGTTTTTATTTTCTTTTTTAAAAGTTTGAACCTGATAATCACCTTTTTTCCTAATGATTACAGCTCTATTTATATTTTCAACTCTAATTCCTTCCAGAATTTATGTCAGCTTAACACATGAGAGAAACATCTTACTTCATTTTGTTCCCAAACATTGCCCATCTCAGCACCATTTCCCCACTGAGTCTTATGCCATCTTCGTTGCACCCTAATTTTTTCTTAGCATTACAATTTAGTCTTTTCCTGTTTTTAGTTCTTTCCCTCATTCTGTATTATTGTCATTCCAGCTTCACAATGAGTTTATGTATCTGTTAAGTCAAATACTCCCTTCTCTCTCTTCAAAAAAAATGCTTTCAATATTGTCACCTACTTATCATTTAAGATTGATTTACTGAGATCATAAGAATGTTCTATTAAAATTTCACTGAGGCTATAAGTATCTTTGCAGTATTCATGCTCAAAAGTTTATTGTATTTCCCATTTCTGTGATGTTTCATATAGAAAGAAACAGTATCATTTATATGGGTCTCTAAATTCCTTTTTTTACTAGTTATAAACATACATTGTTCTTAGTATTGTTTTGGATTGCTCACATTCTGCCTTCTACTTTTAGTAGAAAAAGTGTACCTGTTCTGCGTAGTATTTCTTATCTAGCTATTTACTCAAGTCCCTCAAGAGTTTCTGACAAGTTCTCCTAGGTTTTCAGTGTTATGAAATTATCACCACAGTGATGTCTATGTACTTTTTTCTCTTGGTGTTTAATATCTTATTTCATTGACTAAAATTTCCAAAATATTTAAGTAATCCCTGTGATACCAAACATACTTCTTATTCTTAATTATAGGATGATGTTTCTAGACTTTTTCCTAATTAAAGGTAGATATTAGTTGTTGATTTAAGACATATTCTTCATTGTTTTGGTAAAGTAGATTAGAATTTTATTTTCTTTGATTATTAGTGAAGTTTATTCATCTATTTTCTGGTATTACCAACTCCTATCTGATGGACAGAAGACTTTTTCTTGTAATTATTTTTAAGTTCCAGGCAATTCATCAGATATTTATTCATTACTTTCCATGTGTGTGAAGGCTTTCACTAGGCACTAAGATCCAGACATATAGCCCCTTCTCTTAAACATTTTACCTGATAATTTGGAATATGACTATTCAAGAAAATAGTTAATTAATTGATTTCTCCATATTAACTTATTTTGTATTCCTAGAAAGAACTTCATATTTAGGATTTTATTAAGAAAATTGAAGGCTTTTTATAACAATTGTATAACGCATCACAGTGTAAATATTAAAATTGTTCAAATGTAAAGTAATTTATGATTGGAATTAGTTTTCACTTCAAAAGTTTAGTGTACAGATTCTAATTAACAACATCTGTGAGAGTTAGTGATTCTTCAGCATACTTACAGGCCTCATAATATAGATTCTTTATCTTCTACATGATTAAAAACTTGAAATATCTAATCATACTTCGTTACTTTTTTTGAAGGCAAAGTTTCACTGTGTAGTTGTAGGATGTCCTTGAACTCACTCATGCAGCCCAGGCTGGCCTCAAACTCACAACAATCCTCCTGCCTGAGCCTCCGAGTGCTAGAATTACAGGTGTGCACCACCATGTACAGCTTTTGTTACTTCTTGTACAGTATGACTGAAATGGAGTGTGATATTGGTGCAAATTGCTTTCCCAATGCTGCCATTGGGTCTGTATTTCTCTGAGAGTCAAGTCATCTGTAGGATATCAGTATGTATTTACATAGGTCTGTTTCAATTCAAGGATATTTTGGATTTTAATGTTTCAATGTATGTTGCTATAGAGTAGTGTATCCTAATTTTTGGCCTAGTGATAGAATTTATCTGATTTTTAATTTTTTTATTTTGGTCTTTTACACAATATGCATAAATGAACATGTGAATTTTTAAAAATATACTCTCTTGAATATATTCTTTATATTTTACACAAATCAAACAAATATTTAGGGAGAATCAATTTTCTACTAAGTGTTGTGCTAATTATGAATAAGTGTATGGAAAAACTTAAGCCTAGTGCTTTCAAGGAACTTGTTTTTTCATTACAAATTCAGAATTTAGAAAAGATTGATGAAATATTCATTGTTTTTAGAGGTTAATATATGTATATCTATATATATGTATATATTCAACATTATATTCTTTATTTTAGCATGACTGTTATAATATACAAAAGAATTTTTATATATTTAGCTCATTGTGGCCTCTCAATAATTTTCCTATTATTATTGTCCTTTTCTAATTATTTCTTCACTTGCCACTTAGAAAACTGTATGTACTTTTACAAGATTACTGTGGATGAACAAGTGCCATGCACATTAATCTACAAAATACTACCAGTGATAATTTGCCATTCACAAAGATGACTCTGCTCAGAGTCTGGAAGTAGGACTTGTGCTGGCTACTGATAGGTGTAGACTGGAAATCATTGCTGAGTGTATTTCATTAACTTGTTCATATTTTTAAAGGTATCACGTAAAGTAGAGAAACCTGAATGTTAGCACACAGCAAGCATATCTACTGAAAGGAATTTGTGCGTGAATTCTGATACATAGAAGATTCCTATCCTTTGGGATTTTGTGAGATTTTTTATTTCATGGGGCCATCCACTTTAAACTTTAGCATTCACTATATATTCTATTAGAACTTTAAAAATTATTACATTTTATAAAATTTTACCCCCTTTCAATTTGTAATGCCATCGTTGAATGATGTTTTTCACAGACTACAATGCCTGTCCCTGTGAGCGTTATTTTATCTTAATTCAGAAGCAATATTATTGATGAAGTGGTAGAAATTCCAGACTTCAAGGCATTTTCAGCCACCAGTTTGCCTTAATGTCACTATGAGTTTCCAGTGGGGTATTATCTACCTGAGGTCCTATTAAAATATAAATAAATTATACCCAGCCACTTCCTCTATTTTCCCAGCCTGTTACTATATTAAAACAACAGTTTAGTGAAGCATATTGATATTTTGTATATTTCCATACGAATCCAAAATGAAGTTGTTATATGAATATATAATACAACCCACTTCATAACAGGTGTTGTTACTTTATGAACTGTGGATAATCTAAGCCATGGGAGGTGATGTAATTCTGTATGACAAACTTCATGGGAAGAAGATAGCTCCTCAGGTACAATTGCATTAGACACCCGAAAGGTATGCATTGGGGCTTTTACAGCATTTTACTTTTATTTTTATAGGTAGTATAAATAGATAGTATATATCTTTATAGTGTATATAGATACAGATACATCTCCATAGGAGCTTATTGAGTTAAATTCATGTAATAATTATCAATAATGAGTAAAAATGTAACTAACCATATCAAGCCTGTGAAACACAATACTACTTGCTTATTAATCTATAGAAAAATAATTACTATAGAAATCTTTCAGTTGAGTACATACCAAATGTGGGCATCAAAGGCAGCTTCAGTGATATGCAGGGGGCAATGGGTAACTCAAAGGAGGAGGAAAGTGTATCACATTGATTATCTGTGTGATGAGATTATCGGTGCTTGTTGTTCCTTATACTTACCTGTATTTCATGGTTTTTTTTTTTAAGTGTCCATGTCTTAATCCTATAGTCAGGAAGATCTAATGTAAAATGTACCATCCGTAGACAGCCTACAGATAATTCATGAAAAGTTAACTATAAAAACATGTGCCAGGGAGAGGAGAAGCCAGGAGGGTTCTAAATTTAAGGGAAATGTATAGTACAAATAATCCATTGTTTCAGGGCTTAGTACATTCCATTTTTAAAATATTCTTTAGTCCAAGTCTTGAAGACTCAAGCTCATGTTGTGCAGTACTAAGTAGGAGGTTTATCGGAATATTTATATGAAGTATAATAGCAAGAGCGCTACCTACAAAGCAATATATTAATTATATTTTGTAAGAAGCACCATAGAAATAGATTATATGGCAGTTTAAAATAATTTATATAGATGCTTAGTACAAGTTAGAAAATAATTGTCTCCTTTAGGTATACCTTTGTACAAATTATTAGAGAAATCTTTTAGTCCAGCAGATGCAGGTTGGCCCAGAGACATGGCTTGTTTAGTTGTACACCCTCTGAGCCTGCTTCTCTTCTACAGGGCACAGCCTTAAAAGTCATTTATTGCTCCCCAGGTTACATACTTTTATTAGCAATTTGAAAATAGCTGCTATTGTCCCATTGAGTCCAAATCACTTTATTCTTGCATAGAAACTCAAGAATCATCTTCATGTGACTTAGTGGAAAGATGCTTACCTAAGCTTCATATTAATTCTGATGACAAATCTGTTCTTTGCCTTAAATATCTGATTTGGATAGCTTTGAGGGTAGAAGAAAACTAAACATACCACAAAAGTAAGGATGATTTTACTGTCTTATTTCTGTACTATATCTGAAGTTTTGTACTTTGATAGAATGAGTTGACAAAGGGTAGATAAAGAGACCAGACAGATAGATGGGATCCCTTTGTTCAAAAGCATTAACATGGCTTAAAGAATATGTAGATACATTATATAAACATAATTAATATTAATGAAAGATAAATTATAAATGATATAAAAAATAAAATTAATAGGGATAAAACATTAGATGTGTATTTACAAATGCATTCTGTATAAAATATTATACATTTACAGTTAAACTCTCACTTTATATTTTGAAAAAACACATTGCCAATACTAAGACTATAAAGAAGTATCTTCATAGGATGCTCTTCAGAAGCAAATGGATCCCTATATTATATTATGAATCACATGGTAAATCACTTTCATGAAGTCCAAAGGATATGAGGTGCTTCTTTGTAGTCCTCAATAGAGATTAAAAACATCTAATTAATGCATGATTTAGTATTGTCAGTATTATAACAAGACTTACACCAGATAAGTAACAATTCCTTTCTGGATTGTTAAAAACTGATTGTAGAATTCATCTAGGTGCTAGACTCAACTTAAAGGACTACATATCCTTCAGGAAATTTTTCATGACAGTGAAGTCTAATGTATATCACTGGAATGCAGCTATTTGTTGTTCATAGTAAAAAGAGTAATCAAATTGGGATTGGGTTGCAATTTTCTTATGGAAATTGCAAATTGCAAAGCCTAACAGAAAAACAGCTGAAGAAAGGTTCACCTACTTCACTTGAGGGACTAGCTGAAGAAGTGCTATTCCATAGCACCAAGTATCTTTGTAAATATTTAAATCTACTGTAATATAAAGATAAACAGGAAGTGGAGGCTCTCAGTTTCTTCATTACAGTCTGGATATTGCCTAAGAGATAGCTACATGCCCCAAGGTAATGAAGTATCATTGTACCACATGATCAGATTTACTTGTGTCTTTAAACAGTATAGGTGCCATTTCAGGATTTTGTTTTATTGATTAGATTTATTTTTCAAGTAGAAACAATAGTCTTTATTGTTACTGGTTTCTCGGTTAAAGGTGAATTGTTATGACAGTTGAGATGAAGGTTAGTGAATAGATTGATTTCTTTGACACTAAATACGAAGCATGGCAGTTGATATAAAAACAGCAGTGAGGTATTCAGAGTTAAAGCTTCAGACACTGCATTTTTACTGCCCCAAGTTTGCTGACTTTTGTCTATCTTTTCAGTGCCTTTGATGAAAAATAAAAGTTAAAAAGTCTTAGAAGCAAATACTGCATGTTTATTTTATGTGATAGTAATGATTCTGTAAATGTATTCATAACTTAAATGCTGTAGGAGACTCTACTCTCCAGAGAATTTTATTGTGGATCATCATGTAAATCAAAAGTTAGTTTTACAGTGAATGTTTATTCCCTACTTTCACATGGGAACTTTCTAATTCATAAGGGTTATTTAAGTTCTGAATGGATGATATCTTCTTAGTGTGTTCCTAAGGAAGTATACCACAAATGAGCACAGAGAATTATGAGAGAGTAAGTTGATAAATACTAACCTGATCCAAGTAAGTATTTGGACCTATTGTAGGATCTCTGACCTATTACATTTATGAGATTAAGTCTAAAGGAATGTTCTCAAAAATGTCTTAGAATGGGTTTTTTCCATTTCATTCAGCTCCAAAGATGTTAACAAGTCATGATGAACTAATAATTCTAGGCCTTTTCACTACCTGGTTTATGTAAAAAAGTGAAATTCTTTTTCTTCTGTTGTTTGTCTCACTCTCTATCCTATCTATCTCAAAATGTTTATGGACCTATGTAAGGATTTTTGGATTTGGTAGACATTTTTAATTCCCTGAAGCTTTTATTTAACTTTCTAGAGATATAGTAGCACAGGACAAAGGGAGTTTTCTACGCACATGCAAGCATGATGAATATTTTCATTAAATGGCAGTCAGACTCCTCCCAGCACCCAGGCATGCAGCTTGGGCCACTGATCCTGCACTGCAAGAGAAATAATTCAGCAGTGTTTATTCATTAATTGTATGCCTTCAGTTTTTTATGAACATAACTACATTACCTAACCTGGATACTTTGTGATTGGAAGTCCATGCTGTTTTAGCTGGGTATTCTTCCATCCCCTGCTCCTCTCCAAACTCCCTTGGCACACAATACTTGTGCGGGGCAAAGCACATTGTAAAACCCTACAATTTCATTGCTGAAAGGGGTGGATTTGATGAAATAGAACACAGCACTCCATGTCCTGAGGTATTTTCAAAACAAGAGAAAGTTCAGTGGCAAACAAACTCAAAAATGAAGTGTATCTGCCCTGAAGTTATAGTTCAGAATGGGCCTGGGTATAGACTGGCAGGTAGGCTACAAACTTAAACTGAGGAACTGGAAAAGTAAACTTCCATAGTAAGTTTTAATAAATTATATATCCCTGCTTGTCTGGAAAAGGCATACCTACTCTTGCTTACAACCACAGAGGGTTAAAGTTTCACATATCTCTGGGCTGAACCTCGCAATTTGGGTCATAAAGAGGAGATAAGAGAGAACCTCAGTGAAAAGTAAATGTTAGTGAAGATGTGTAAATGGCCTGAACCTTAATAATTAATAGTTACAAAAAGTGAGCAGAGACATCTGTGAAAGAGTTAGATCAAGTAAATCCTAACCAAACAGTAGTACAGCCGCAGTCTATAAAAGGAAAAAAATCAGAAGTCAGAGCTATTATCACATATTGCACAAAACACCAGTTTTCAAGGAAATTTTGAGGTATGTAAGGAAGCAGGAGTGTGATCTATGTCCTATTAAAAAAGCAATTGAAAGAAACTGACTCTGATTTGAAGTGGGGAGAACACATGTTGAATTTAGCAGATGAAGATATAAAAGCAGACTGTAACTATGTTGCAGTAGATACAGAAACCATTTTAAATAATTAAACATTAATTACTCCTTAGGTAGAGAATATTAATATAGAGATAGAAAATACAAAACAGTTATCAAAAAAATTAGTAAAATTCTGGAGTTGAAAAGTACAAATGAAATGAAAAATGAAGAAACAGTGACCGAAGATAAATCAGTAGAAATTATCCAATCTGAAGAAGAGAAAAATTGAAGAAAAGGCCCAGAGCTTCATGGACCTTCAAGCATACTAAATATGTATAATGGGAGAGGAAGAGGAAAAAGGACAGAAAAATATTTGAAAATGTGAGCAAAGACTTCCCAAATGTTATAAGTAACATTGATCTATATGTTCAAGAATATCAAAACGCCAGGTAGGGTAAATGCAAAAAGATCTATACAAATTTGTATATCAAACTTGTAAAAGCCATGAAAAAAGAAAATTTTAAAAGCAGCAAGAGAAATAAAACTTCACGTGTACAGGGAAAAACACTATGATTAACAGCTGTATCTCAGTAGAAACAACCGAAGCCAGAAGGAAGAAGGATGCTGTACTCAATCTGCTGGGGAGGGAAGACAAAGGAATCAATAAAGAACTTTATATTTAGCAAAATGAGGGTAAAATAAAATTTCCCAGATAAACAAAAAGAGATAATTTATTGCTTATATTCATACTTTACAGGAAATACCAAAGGAAATCCTTTAAGCTGGAAGCAAATGACAATAATAACCCAAAGAAATGAAATGACTTAATCACGTAAATATATAGTGCTATGGTTTGAATATGAGTAGTGTCCCCCAAAGATTATATTTAAAGGCATAGTCCTCAGGGCAGCTCTACTGGGAGATTCCCCAGTCCTTTCAGAAATGGGGCCTTGTACCCCTGAAGCTCACTGTAGCCCCTGATCGTCCTGTCTTGCTCGTCGTCCTGGTTTGTTGTACATTTTCACCAAGACATGCTGCTTTCTTCAGAGGCCACATTCATGGAGCACTGAATCTTGGAACAGAACCTCCATAAATGTGAACCAAAGTAAGCCTTTTCTCTTCTCCAGTTAATTCCCTCGGGTATTTTCTTGTGGACAGAAATGGGACTAAGACATGTAGGTGAATGCAGATACAACAATGGCAGAATTTTTTTTTTTTTTTTTTTTTTTGCTGCAGTGATGAAAAACAATGGACAGAAAATGACAGATTACCAAAATCAGGAATGGAAGAATGGATGTCACCATGAACCCCATAGAAATTAAAAGAAGTATAAGTTTGTACTATGGACAAATATCACCTATTCAGTTTGAAAACTCAGATAATCATACTAAAAATTAACAACAAAACTAACTCAAGAAAAAAACAAAATTTTAATAGACCTGCAACATTAAAAGGATGAAGTTTATAATAAAAAGAAATTTTAAATGGCTTCATTTGTGAATTCTACCCAGTATTTAAAGGAGAAACATAGCAATATTTCAAAAAATTTCCTATAAGATAGTCTAAGAAAGCATTTTTGATTCCTCTCCTGAGGACAGTATTAAATTAGGAACACTACAAGCCAGTTTCTGCAATGAAAATAGACACCAAAATCCACAACAGAATATTGAAAAAAACAAATATGGCAATATTGAAAATGTTGTAAACTCTGACCAAATAGTGCCCATCCCAGAAAATAAACACTGATTGGAGAAAATCCAGTATTAATGTGGCAAATTTCCAGCAAATTAGTAAAAAAAGATAGGATCTTTTATAAGCTGGTAAAGGTGTGTGTGAAAAAACCAATAGCTATCGTTGTACTTGATGAAAGATTGACTGATTTACACCTACAGTTGGGAAAGGGGCAAAATTGCCCGATCTCAGCTACTCACGTTGTGATAAAGTTTATACACAGAATGATGTGAGAGAGAGGAAGGAGGAGAAGAAGGCAAAAAAGGGGTAAGGAGGAGGAAAGGTGAGGGCAGGAGAGGGAAGGAGAAAGAGCACAGGGAAAGAGAAGAGGGAAGGGAGGGAGGGCAACAAATGAATCAAAGACATTTAGACAGAAGTTAAAAAGTTAACTAATTTTTATGTGACAGTAGTATAATCCTGTGGGTAAAACAATGTTAAATGATCCACACATACACATACACAAGGTATGAATGAGGTCAGCAAGCTACCTAGGGACGAGCATTTAAAAAAAATACAGTTATATTTCTGTATACTAACAGTAGACAAATTAGTAAAACAGTTCCATTCATTATAACAAAAATAGTCATTTTTGCAGAAATTCACAAGCTGATTCTAAAAATTATACAAAAATTAATTAAAATAATTATGAAAGGAAAACAAAATTAGACTATATGTGCTTCCTCATTTTAAACCTTACTGTAAAAAGCACAATAAGGAGAGGAGTGTGGTGCTGCCATGTAGGTCAGTGAAATGCTCTTAAAAATCGAGAAAATGAACCTTTCACATTTTTGGTCAGTTGATTTTGATAAGAGTACCAAGGCAATTTGGTAGGGAAAATAATAGTCTTTTAATAAAGAGTGATAGGTAACTGATACCAGGACTAAATGAAATATAAATGGATATTCATGATAGTAGGATAATAAGAAAATTTTGTTTTAAATCCTTACCTCATGCCACTCATAAAAATTACTTTAAAAATAGATCATGGACTACATTGAAAAACTGAAATTACAACATTTTTATATAGGAGACAGTTCTAAATAGGAAAAATTCTTCACTACCTTGGGTTGGACTAAGTTCTAAGATACGGTACCAAAGCTTAATTTTAAAAAAATGTAACTATTATAATACATACAAAAACACTCCAATTCAATAATGAAAAATTAGGAAAAATTATGAATAGACATTTCACCAAATAAGACAAAGCAATTGCTGATAAGCACACGAAAAGATGCCTAATGCTATTAATATGTGGGAATAAATTTAAACTAGGAGATGCTCCCACTATAGTAGCCATACTAAAGAAGACAGTAACAAGTGTCGGTAAACATATGAAACAATGGAACCTTCCTGCCTTGCTAGTGAGATTGTAAAATTCTACAGACACTTTGGAGAATGGTTTAGAAATTTCAAAGTCACCATAAACTTACCCTACGACAAAGCAACTTGACTTTAAGGTGTCCACCTAGACGAAATGAAAACATACGTCCACACAGAGATTTATTTGTAACGAACTGTTCATGGCAGCATTCTTCATAGTAGTCAAACTCTGGAAGCAGTCCAGAGCTTATCAGTTGGTGAGCGCATAGGCAAAGTGCGATGCTTGTCTGTACAAGAGCAAACCCGGCATCGACAAAAGTAGGTTTCTGCTCCATGCCGTACGTACATATAAATGATGAAAAATGAATTATAAGTTTAAAAATCACGTGAAAGAGACTATATAGTGTATACATAGTTGCATGTATAACAAGTTTCCAGAAACAGCAATGTTTTAGAAACAGAAGGCAGAATAGTTGTTGCCTGAGACCAGAAGTGAATGCAAGGCTTGATTACTAAGGACATAAAGGAAGTTTTGGTGGTGACCAACATGTTCCTGGAAGGTGTACAACTCTAAATTTACATGAAAGTGTGGTGCTGTACACTTAATAAGGGTGAATTGCATGTTAGATGAGGAAATTCTCAACATGCTGTTAAAAATTAAATTACATTTCTAAAACCAAAAAGAATTTGTAGAGAAGCCTGACAGACATCGGATATCCTCCAAACCAAATGACCAACAAAGCCCCCAGTACGGCATGCTGATATCATACAATCCCTAGTATTATAAGAAGCCTGCTTCTCTTACTTTATTCACTCCTAAAACTCATAATTCCAGTCTGACTCTGAGAAAATATCAGATGTGTTCAAATTCAGGAACATAACACAAAATATCTGATCACTGCTTTTCAAAAGTTATGAAGGTGGTGAAAAACAAGGAAAGACAAAATTGTCCCAGCCTAGAGGATACTACTAAGACGTAGTAACTACATGTGGTTTAGTGTCCAGGATCGAGTTCATTAAATTATTGTTTTATATTTGAAGTGGAGAGAAATTAGTGATGTTTGTAAAAAGTCATTATAAATATTTTGGTAATGCATACTACAGTATTCATGGATGAGATAATGTGATAGCTGAGATTCTCTTTCAAATGATCTAATGGACAAAAAAATAGGTGATAATTTAAATGGAAAATAAATTAACTGAGAGATGAGTACATGGGAATTCATATTACCATGTGTGCCACTTTTCCATATGTTTAAAATTTTCCATAAAGTTTTTAAAAAGTAAAAAAAAAAAATTAAAGACCCAAAAAGGATGATAATTAGCATTCTGTGCTGATCACACACAAGCCTTGCATCTTTTAAAAATCTAATCTGAACAGTGTCAAAATGCATAAATCACAGAGAGGTGAATGAACTCTCAGAAGTGATCTGAGCGAGATACAATCAGGGCTGAACAGCCGGGAGAACACTAAGGCAAGTGCGGAATGCCTGCATTAACAGACCTCCTAAACTGTAGCGCTTTGTTGTTCTTTTCTTGAAGATCTCTGACCTGGTGGCATCTAAAACTCCTATCTACATGAGGAGTTTTAAAAAGTAGAATGTGCTCAGAAGCAGCCCTGTGTTCCTACTCATTGTTAAGCTCTGTCGTTCTTCAACCTCCTTCAGGTTTCATATTATTGACTGGGGGCTTCCTCTGTGCCCTTGTGACTTACAGCCTAGGTTACTGCGAAATACTGCATTTACTACTTCTCTGAAAGCCCAAATGGAGTCTTTAACTAGTGAGAACACAGAATTCTTTGCTAAAAGATCTCTGCCAGGGAAGCATTCTTCCACGCTTTGTAATTTGCATTGATTACTGAGCTGTTTTTCAGGTCATCATTAGATGTTGACTACAATCTATGAAGCCTTACATTGTTTTATTCCAGTTGGAGAAGTCTGGCTCTGGCTGTCAACTTTAATGACTGAGATTAATCTGTATTACAAAAATAAATTTTTTTAGTTTTGAAGCTGAACTGTCAGGAACTTCTTATTGATGTCACATACTCTACAAATCTACTATTGGAAAGGTGGATTCGGTGTGCAGTTGTGAAGTTCAGAAAAACAAATACCTAAGTCAGAAAGTTGAAAAAGACGTAATAGTAAACCCAATCATAAGATCATTGTCTTAAATGTCTGCCCCTCAGAATCTTTCACTGTCTTAATGACCTGCCTTTCAATTTCTACCCAATGCTGAGCCTCGCTGAACAGTAACAGATTTAACCATTTGTTCATGAGGCAGATAGGAAGAGGAGCAGTACTCATGTCAAAGACAACTGGTCCCACTTCCAGGTACATCTTTGGGCCAAGATACGTAGTCACCAACAGTGAGCTGGCGACTGTATTTTTGGAGTTCTGGCGCAAAGTAACCTCCATCTGTTTTGCCCAGCCGTTTGCTTGAGTGCCCCAGAATGGTCCTGTTATTAGTCTTATGTGCGGTCCTGTTTGAGATTATGTATAATATAAATAAACCTCCGTTCTTCTTGTGATGAATGCAGCGTAGGAATTGAACGCTGTGGCGTTGATAGTGGTAAGTGAAGTTGTATCTCGTATTTTCTACCTCACTCTGTTTCCTCGGATTGGGAGGCAGACGTGTAAAAATGAGTTTGTTATCTGGAAGGGTAGTTGGGACCAAGTTTTCCTCAACCAGGATACAAGATGTTATTTTTGAGCCTCATTACCTTCTCCAAGGGAAAGAAAGGAAAGAAAGCAGAGAGGGAGAGTAAGAGAGAACAAAGTGAAAGTAGGGAAGAAACAAGCCGAGGAGGAACGAACACGGAGGTCGGAGAAGACAGAAGTGGCGAAGGGGGAAGCGGGGCGGCGCTTAGCACCCTCCTCGCAGAGCTGGCTTCAGTATTTTGAACTGAATCTTCAGTTTTCTCAACATCTGGTAAATTGAGGAAAGGAAAATCTCACTGAACTGCTAGCTGTCATTGCAATAGTTTATATGTAAATACTCAGCCTAGTTTCTATCACTTTTTTCTGTCTGAGCTAAAGTGAATTAGTTTCACTAACTGTATTTTATTGGTGAGTAGGACAATACCAATTTTTGATATGGATTTACTATAGGGGAGCAGTTTTTATATTTTTGAACCATTTATCAAAGATTATTGTTATTTCATATGATTTCTGAGCACAGTTATTTTTGTCAGTTTCTTTTATGAATGCTCCTTTGCCTTATAAGGGTATACATGCACTCCCCGCCTCTCATTCACTTGTCCCTGGACGCCTCCATAATTTCCGTCTTTACACTGGTGCATTTTTAGTCTAATTCAGGCATGTGAGAAGCAAAGGAAAAGTTTAGTCAATGTCAGTGATTTTTTTTTTCAAGTCGAATCTCATTCATGGACAGATTGAGTGTGAATCTGAGCAAACAGCATTTAAAATCTGTGTGTGTCAAATAGACACATTATCCGAATTATTCTTATACATATTTCAAAGTAAAAGAATACAGGAATTCACCACTGAGAACCAGATGCATTTCTAATAATTGCTGCAATTTCAGGAGTCATTTATGATTATGCTTTCAAATACAGACATATTAAAATATTGATTTCTATTCTGTGAGGTTGGACATAAACATACTCACACATATTGACACAAATATATATTTTAAAATACTTCTGTAAAATAGCAGAAAGATAATTATCATAGTTCTATTTTAATTTTTAAAAACTATTTTCTAAATTCTGTTATTTCAAGCTAAAAAATAGGAATGACTTACTCTAGTGTGTATAAGGTTTTTGTTAAACTCTTTCCGTTTTTAGAGATGATATTTTTGGAAGAAAGAAAAGGTTAGAAAAAATTGTTGTTTTAAACCCAAATATTTGTCATGTAATTGGAGATTTTAATTCCTGGATGCATAAATTTAAAGACTAAGAATATATCTATATTTTTTCTTTTATTTTTTTAACTAGGAGGTTAAACCAGAAGTTCTCATACAAAACCTGATGATCTTCCTGTGCTGTTTGAAACACTGTGGTTGAATGTGACAGGATGTACAGTATGACAGGGGCACACTGAACCCATAATACGTTGCAGTGACCACTTTGTACTCTGAAGTGTGTCCATGTACCTCTACCTCACCATCTGCGCTGCCACCATTTCAGTCACCTGAAAGCAGTAGAGTTAGCATGTGTTCTGCAATTCTACTTGAAATCATAATTTTCCTTTAATGTATGTATTCAGATCCATAGATTTTCCTTCTTTGTTCCTTGAGTTCAACCATTTCATGTAATGTTTAGACTGTGAAAGTATTGTAGAGTTGTTTTTTTATAAAAGAGATAAAACATAGCTAAAATTCAGAAACACCAAGTTCCTAGTCACATCATTATGAAATCCTTAACATGAAAGCATATTTTATTTTTCAGAATTGCTCCCCCCTTTATTAAAAAATTTCTCTGGGAAGAAGGTTTGTTCCCCCTTAACAGGAAAAAAAAAAAAAAAAAAGCCACGCTTGACTGATAATGCATTGCTTTGGATGGTGAAACATTATGAAAGTTTAATTTTTAATTAAATCTGAAATACCAATTATAACTGAAAGAGATTTTAACCTGTTTCTTTTCAGACTGCCTGAAGTTACATTTAGAAACTGAAATCACTGCACCTTAAAAACAAAAGATTGAGCTACACTGTGTTCTTGTAAGTGGAAGCTTCTTGCTCTTCCCTCTGTGGTTCTGTGACCAAGTCGAAAAAAGGGACAGAAACATCGCTAACATAATACCCAGACATGAGTGAAAAATTGAATGTCCTAGAAGAAATACATCTTTCAATAATTTCTTTCTTTTTAAAAAAGTTTTTAGGCTCAATGTTCAGTGTGTCTTTTTGTATTCAACTGAAATTGTGAATTCTTTCATTTAGCTGGTTTGAATTTCATTACAGAGGGTGTCACCCACTGTGCATCAGCCCAGTGACATGCACCCTATTTGGAAAGATTCTTGGATCTCTGTACCAAATTTATGAAAGGTAAAAGGTTTCTTAAGAAATCAAAGTAGATTCCGTTTTCCTTTGTGATGTCATTAGCAATTTTTAGCCTTTGTGTCAATGGAAATGGAAAGTTTATGATGACATCACAAGATTCTGTTGCCTTGAGGACTTTGGGCAAAACTAAGTAAAATGCATAATTCCCTTGTGTGCGTGTGTTCCCCATTCTGCTACGAAGCAGTCAAAATAGTACATCTTATGTCTTCCCATGAGCTACAAGGCTGTCTCTCAGAGCCCCATTGTTCCATAAATGCATGTCAGAGTCTACCACAGTCTGGTCTACCCTTATTTAGCTGCTGTTTTGTCAATGTACTTGGAAGAACAATTAACATTTGGGATTTCAGTGTCTGAATAACAGGCTGAATAGAATTGGAGCATATAAAAGATTCAGACGCCCAGGGTAAGAAAACAGAAGCTTATAGTCAGTAGAAGAAAAAAAAAATTTTAATGCTTCACTCAAAAATTGTGAAATACTGCAAGGAAAGTCAACCTTCTTTTAAAATTTTAGATCAAGATGTACATTTTCATAATGAAATCCAGAAGCTTATAACGTCTTCCTGAACTTTGCAGTTTACTGTGTTTGTTGCAGGGTGTTTTGTTAGAGTCTTACAACAATTCACCTCTGTTGTTGAAATGCCAGATATAGGGCATGCTGCATCATGATTTTCAGAAGGTCACAGTCCCTGTCCAACAGTGAATACTAACGGTGATGTCAGACCACTGCTTCCAGTTTTACTTTGGTTCATTGAACTCTTTCATTATTAACTATAGTTCCTGTGTGTTGATTGTAGGCAGTGGTAGAGTTGTTTAAATGTCTCTACCTTTTGTCTGAATTTCTAAGTCCTTTTTCTGTGCTGAGGATCAGACCCAGGATGTCAAGCATGTAGGCAAGCACTCTGTCACTAAGCTATACCTGCATCCCATGCTGGCAGGGTACCTGAAATGGAGGGCACTTTGTCAGCTTCTGCATATTGCCAATCCAGCGGAGTTCCTGGCTGACATGAGTGAAGAAATGGTGGTTATTGTTATTTTTGTCATAAATACAAATGTTTAAAACCACAAACAGCAAGGTCCCTAAGAACAAGGAAAATATCTCATTTTAAAAAATAATCTCTACTCTTGGCACGAAAGTAATCACAGATTACCTTTTTTATTAGTAAAATGTAAAATTTGTAAAAGCTCAGAAATTTTGTACTTGTTCTGTTATACAATATTTATTACAAAGAAAGACCAAATAAAGTTTTATTAGTTAATAAGACCAATCATAAAGGAATTTGACCAAAGCATATTCTTATTCCATGAATTTTTAAATTGTAATACTGCATGCTAATGTTACATGACAATGGAGTTTATTTTGAGAAGTTGGTAAATGTGTATAACTATCTTAGGCTAACCACTCTACTTTTCCTGTCCCTTCCTGCTTTCCCCTAGCCTGTCTCCAAAAGTCTACTTCCTGGTTTCCTGTCCTCTCTCCTCTATTTCAACTCCATATTTATTAATTTATGTTGTTTTTTAGGTTTGTCAAGTAAGATAAATAATGCAATACTTAACGTTTTCATCTGGCTAATTTCACTTAACATTCTGGTTTCTACTTCTGTCCATGTTCCAGGAAGTGGCATGATTTCATTCTTCTTTATACCTAGTATTCCACTGCGTATATATACCCCATTTCCTGTATTTGTTCATTCATCTGTTGATGAGCATTTAGGCCGTTTCTACAGCTAACGTATTGGGAATCGCATTGCTGTAAACATGAAGTACATCAGCATCACTACACTGTGTGGTCCTAAACTTCTTCGGGAATATCCCAAAGACTGGTATAGCTGGGTATAGCAAATGATATTCTGTGTGTTTTGCCTTTTGAACATCTTTACACTGATTTGCATAGTGGATGAACTGGTTTACGTTCCCACCAACAAGGTAGGAGGGTTCCTTTCCCCCCACTTCCTCACCAACATTCATTGTTTTTTTTTTTTTTTCTTTTTCATTTTGATGATGTCTTGTTAGGGTGAAATGGAGTCTCAGTGTAGTTTTAATTTGCATTTCTCTGATGGCTAGAGAATTGAAATATTTTTACATTTACATTCTGGCTATTTGAGCTGCTTCTTTAGAGAAGTATTTGTTCAGTTAATTCCCAGACTGTTTTGTTCCTTTTTTTTTTTTTTTTTTTTTTTTTTTTTTTTTTT
>PVLD010004903.1:0-87880 GCA_004027595.1 Dinomys branickii | reverse complement strand
TGTGAAGAAACTTTTCAGAATTTTTAGAATCTCATTCAGGTAGTTTTTGCCTGTTCAACTGTTTTCTCATTAGAAAATGTTATCTTCTTGGGTTGGAAGAATTAATGTTATTAAAATGACCATATTATCAAAAAATGATCTACAGATTCAATGAGATCCCTATTAAAATACTAACAACATTCTTGCCAGAATTGAGAAAAGCAATACTGAATTTCATCTGGAATTAGAAAAGACCCAGAATAGCCAAACCAATATTGAACAAAAATAGCAATTCTGGATGTACCAGTATACCAGCTTTAAAGCTATGCTGTACAGCTACAGTAAGAGAACAGTGTGGCACCAGCACAAAGACAGAAATGTAAACCAGTGCAATAAAAGACACAGAAACAAACATGAGTATCTAGAGCCTACTGATTTTTAACAGGGGAAACAAAAATACATGCTGGGGAAAACACAGCATCTTTAAGAGAGAGTGCTGGGTAACTGGGAAATCAGCATGCTGGAAACTGAAGCTAGAACCAATCTCTCATCCTATACTAAGTCAAATTAAAATAGATCAAAGACTTAGATAAAAAATAAAAGCACTGTGGCCATGGGAGACAAAGAAGGTTTTCTGTTCATGTTATCAGACATCGTGTTATCAGACGAGGCACCAGTCTCCTCGTCTCTTACTTCACTGACTTTACATTCTTCCTGAGTGAAACAAGGATGCTTGTTTATATACCAGACCCTTTCTGTCCATGAGGTAGTTTTTAGCAGTTTCACATTTAAGTTGCATCTTACGTTTCATACCCTCAAGTTGACAGAGTTGTAAGTCTACCTGAGAACCACCTTGGTTTTTCTCCTTGTCCCCCCAAGGAAATGGGACACATGATACAACAGATAGTGAGCAAAGGGGCTTGAGACATTACTATGGACAGAATCTACTTTAACTGTAATTTCTAAACGTCTGTAAGACCACAATATTCTTTAGAACTCAGAACCACTTGACATAAAGATCTGCATCCTTCCTCCCCATCAACACTTCTTAAAATTTATTTTCAGAAGAGATACTTTCATTTTTATTAAATCAGCTTCTGGGGATGCAAATGAAATCTCTCATAACACTTGGCCTCTGAGGCAGAACTAAAATGATAAAATTTAGGCCTAGTGAATTGTACTGTTATCAAGTTGAATAACATTTAAGGACATCAAAGAACTTTATAAAAACATTTTGCATTTATTAAGATTGAAAAATTAAAGTGAAAGGGCCGAACATCATCAAACATTATCGCTGGAAAGGATGTATGAAATGAAAGTACATCACCTCATTTGAAATGAAAAACTTCGGACCCAGGGTAGGGCATACAAGTTACACAAACCATACTGCCCACCAGTGCGGATCATCCTTAGACATTTCTTCCTCAGAGTAGCCTCAAATGTAGATGCTTAACCTTCAATTTTTCCTCTGTACTCATTGTATGAGCAACGTTCTCTGAGGAGCACATCACCTTACATTCAGTTTTTCAGACTTATTAAACTATAATCTCCTCTATTAAGAAGCCCAAACTTCATTAATAAAGGAGTAGCCTACAAACAATGATGGTTATAAGATTTTATTTCAGTATTCCTGTATACTGTACTTTGATATCAGGCCTTCAACTGTTCAGTGAGTTGTATAAAGGCACATTTGTTGGTTGACTTAATATTCTTGATAATGATTTACAAAGTGGACAGAAGACCATTAGAAACTTCAGTAGTTTAATTGGGCTTACAGGCATGATGAAACCAGTAATCTGAACAGAGCCATTGTGACATGGAGTTCAGGCTTCCTAAGAGTGTGCATCAAGCGTGGTGTCGGAATGTCGCTATTGTCAGGGGTTATTTTCATCAGAGGAAAATTTTTTTCAGAAAATCAACACAAGGAAATAAACTTTAATAATGTAAAATGGATTACTTGCCCTGATAATTTATTTCACATTTCCTATATTGGATTCTGCCATAAAATAATCCAAAAGAGACCAATATAAGTTCTTTACTATTATTTTACCTAGAGCAAAGTCCTGGGTACATCTTAATTTTGTCCTTAAATTATTTTTATCCCGTCCATATTTTCCCTCTCTCCCCCCTGAAGAAGTTCACATCACTGTATGTAAAAAGATAATGTCCTAAGTCTTTGTATTCCAAACACAGAGCTTGTTCCATGGAAACTAGCATATAGAGAAAAGTGAATTAGGGTAAGCAATGCCCCGGAGGGACCCTAGATGTAGGTATTCAACATGAATCTTTAGCAAATTTTTTCTTTTCTCTATAATAATTATGAATATCTCTTGCGTGTCTCCTATCAATAAAACATGTAACCAGGATGCACAAATAAATAACACCCACTTTCTGACTAAGGAGTTTGCAATCTATATGGAAAATAGATACATCTTTCACATAGACAAAATGTTTACCAGCAGGGAAGGTAAGTGGTTAATGTTTCTTCTGGGCCATCAAGGAATAACGTGTTAGCAGTTAGCAGAGAGGGAGTAATAAATGAAAGGGAAGGGAATGGTGTGGGTTTTGCCCATATGACCGTTGTTGGACCAGTGATTAAAAATAAGTGAAAGAGAACCAGAATGTATGAGAAAATCAGTTTCCCAAACGCGTGGTGGCAAAACAGTAGCAGGCCATGAAGCCACTTTACTTGAGCACATAAGATGGGAACACAGTAAAACAAATACTAAAAGAAAACAGTGTCTCAGATATTCTGAAGATACTGAATTTAAAGTAAATATATATCTGGGAATTATGCCCCCAAAGTAAGGAAGAAACTTTAAAGCCAATACTAAATATTGAACTCATGTAATTGTAATTAAGGGATAAAAGTATTTTCTTCCTTTCATATATGAGAAAGTGAAAGCATAAAGCATTCTGCTTCAGGTCATGTGAGAAGTAAGTGGTAGAGACAGATGATGAACGTGACCGTCAAACCCCACACTCCTTCTCTTCCATGACTTGACTCTGCTTCCTCAGGTTATGTATCTTCAATTATTTCACTGTTGATGGCCCACAAAGTTATTATTTCTAGTACTTATATTTCTCCAAACTCCAGTCATATATTTCCACCATCTATGTGTACATCTTCCCATAGACATTCCCCGGTCAGGGTATCAAAACTGAATCTGTCCTGCTAGTTAAAAATCATTCTCCTTTTGACTATCCTAATATTTCTTACCTTGATTTCTTAAGGACACCTAGACTGGAAACATATCATTCTTGTCACTTCCCTGTTCTAAATGTCCAATGAATTACCAGGTCTTTTTACTTCTCCTTCATTGACATCTCTGTCCTAGTCAGGCTTTCATCTCTTACCTGCAAAAAACTTCTAATTGGGAGAAACAGGGTAGGGAAATCAGCTCACTTTCAGTATTTCTGCCCCGTTAATCTTCCTGAACCAGAAGCACTAAGATTATACCAGCTTTTTTTCAAACACAATGTTCATGTAATTATACTGACTACCAAGCAATTACTAAGCAATATCATGCCATTTTAAAAACAAACTTTAATCTCATTTCTGACTTATCACCTACCCAATTTTATATTCCACACCCTCATCACGAATTTGAACACTCACATGTATTCACATGGTTTCCTACTTTTTTTTCCATATTCAAATCCAGCCCATCCTATCAGGTCTGTTTCAGTTGCTCTTAATGCTACAAATCTTCTCCTTCCTGACCTAGCCTCCTATAAGCCATTCTACCCTACTACATTCACTTAGCATATGTAGTGGCCTTGCTGATGACTTCACCTGGGACTTCTAGTGTCCAAAACTGTGTTATTTTAAATCCAAAATATTTATGGTAATTTGTCATAGAACTCTCAATAAACTAATACGTTATTTGTTTATAGGGTCTTCTTTGAGACATGAATTACTTTCTCCATTTTATAACACTCCATTTTATATGTGTGTTCCTTATCCCCTTACAGGAAAATAAACATTACGTGTAGATTCCATATTTAGTTAACATTTCTGGGTCCTGAATAATCTACCACAGTAGAATTATTAATTCATTTTCAACTATGTTTAGGAACATAGAAATGATCCATTAGGCCCTCATGAAAAACAGAGTCTCTTAAGGGAATCAGATACTAAATAAGGACACAAATAATTACTAAACTTGAAAATTGTGTCCAGTCAATGGGCTATGTATGAAGATAATGGTGGGAGAATTTTGTTATAATGTCAGTCAGATAATCAGGACAATTCTCAGAGAAAGTATCATTTGAGTTGACAATTGAAAGACAGGAAGAACCAACTAGGTGAAGAATTTGAAATCGAAATAAATGGGAGATGAGAAAGTTCCAAAAGGAATAGTTCACAGAGCGTATTTAAGTCAAAGCCTTAAATAAAAACTACTATGTATTCATGGAACTCAAAGGATTCCAGAGCAAAATGGGCAGAGAGGCAGAGGGAATGGTGTAAAGGACAGAAAAGTGCCAAGACAAAAAATTTGAATTTTATCTTTAACATGGGGAAAGCACATAGTAGGCACACTCACAAAAACACTAGATTAAACAAAACAAACTAAAACATTCACTGAAGCTCAACAATAGAACAAGATTAGTAGGCTTGGTGAAGCCCAGGAGGCTGTGTCGCAGGAGTATCCCTGAGAATTTGAGGCCAGCCTGGGATATGTAATGAGTTCAGAACCAGCCTGAACTATGTATCAAAATCCTGTCTCAAAAAATAAAAAAATAATAGTAATAATAGAGTAAAATCAAAATAGTCCCAAGATAAATGGTAGGTTATGCGCATAGAATCTCTATATTCTTGTACTTTGAATCCTCCCTGAAGTTTGCAGAGAATTAGTACTTTTGATATTGAAGTTGAGTAGTTCAAGACATATTTCCCATCTACATAAATATTGGATCTCTAACAACCTTCTAATATCAGGTCAAGTCAATTTTCTTTCCTTTCAGGTTAATAACTATTAAAATTCTGTTGTTGAATAACAGATCTTTTACTTTTAAGTGCTCATGTTGTAAAATAGTAATGCATACTGAAAATGTTTTTAGACTATCTTTTAAACTTTAATTTTGTTTTTAATTATAGAGTATTTTATTATGTGCAATGACCAGAGTCCTGAAAGCATTGAAAATGCATCATTATTATCCTTCTTATTACTACCTACAATATTACGGAATTTCTGGGATTGAAGAACAATACAGACTATTTTGAAGATGATGCGTTAATACCCTGGAATGCCACTAAGCCAGAACAGAGATATTGCTTTGTTGTACAGCGTGGACATTATCTGCTTTCGCAATTAAAGAAGAAGTGTAGCAAAGGGAGTACGAAAATTAAACCCTAGGGAAGTAAGTTGGGCTCTAAAGAGAATCAGCTGTATCTGTTAAAACACAAAAAAAGACACCGAATCAGTAATTTTTTTTTGTCTTTTTGAGACAGGGTCTGGCTGTGCAGTTCAGGCTGGCTTTGAGCTCACTTTGTAGCCCAGGCTGGTCACAGACTCACAAAAATCCTCCTGCCTCAGCCTCCCAAGTGCTGGGATTACAGGTGTGCGCCACCATGCCCGGCTTGGAATCAGTAAATATTATAGCAACAGAAAACCATAGGAATTACTTATTCTAGTCTGCTTATTTGGAAAATGATCACAGTTTAAGCCTGACATTCATATCCAAGTGACTCAGTGACTAAATATTTAACGGTATAGTAATACAATTAAATAGTTAATAGCTCAAGTGGTAACACTGGATCATTACTCCAACTCCCAACCAAACTACCCGACCCAAACCACCTAATGGGTGATAAAAGCCCCCACCATAGCCCTTTGAAGGGCTTGGGAGGGAAAAGAAGTATTAACTCTACCACGTGAGTCTCTGTACAAATCTTAGTAAAAACTCTGAACAATATATATTATTCACTATCTGTTTACTTAATGTACCAGTTGCTTTATAAAAGTTGTCTCTAATCCTTGCTATGCAGTCAGCAACTGCTCAACAAAGTAGGAATCATTACCACTTTATAATGAAAACACTGAGCCCCAGAAAGATTAAATAGCCTCCATGATCACAAGCCCAGTAAATTAGCTTGTATTGCTATCAGACCTAACTGATTCAGACTCTTTGATGATCTCCTGCTTGATGTTTTTAATAGGTTGTACTTTGTTTTCACCTTAGTGCATATGATCACATGTGTCATTAGTTCTTTAATAGCCCAAATATTAAAAAAATACTAAAAAAAAGTTAGGAAGGTAAGAAAATTGCATTTAACAATTTACAGTTAGCTCTCTGCATAAATCTACTTAGTGTTCAGATTTCATTCTCATAACATGGCTTGATGGTACACTACAACTACAGCTCAGTGAGGTTAAATTGCCACTCATATGTTGATAAACATCTCAACCAGTTTCCAAGCAGTGTGTGACCCCAAACGTCCTTCCCTTATTCCATCCTCTTCCAGCTTGCCTCTGGAGGTCTACTTAGTTTTGTATAGTCCACCGTAGCTCATCTAACTAAGCAGAATTGTAATACATGCTCTAGTAGCCTTGTCAGAGAGACAGACACTGCTAAGATGTTGCTTTTACAATTGAGTTATATTATCATGTCTGGGAATAAATATAATTTCTTCCTATGTTTCCTTCTTTGAGAAGAGAGGACCTTGGAAGGCCAGCCAAATCCATGGTGTTAGTCTTCTATCATCTTGACTCTGTCTATGCTGAACATCCCAAACACATGCTAGAAAATACTGCCCCTAAACTAGGTCACATTATATAACACCTTTGAGAAATGAATGGAAAATGAAATAATTTTATTTATTAGACCAGTATGAAGAAATAATTTGAATGTTTTAAATTTGAGAGTAGCAACTGGATGTGATGGCATATGCTGTAATACCGGCATAAGAGATCAAAGCAGGAAGATTATAGTGAGTTCAAGGCCAATTTTGGCTACATAGCAAGATCCTGTCTCAGAAAACCAAAAATAAAAGAATAAAATTGGGATTTGGTTTCTGTTTTTGTTCTGAAGATCACTTTAACTGGGAGGCTTTATGGCATGATCAGAGGCAAAAGTCTGTGAGAGTGCTCATCATTATCGTTAGTATAATGTAAAACTTTGAAAATCAAAATATATTTATAAATTGCTTTCTAATTATCAGTTAAAACTCAGGAGTAGATTAGAAGTGAACTCCCCAAAGAATAAATCATCTTTTGTGAAAGGGAAGGGGACCAAGGGCTGGAAGTACAGGGAAGGGGACAGAATGAAAAAAGAATTAAGATTTGTTACATACATGTAGCAAATTCCCACATTAAATATAGTCATTATGTACTGCAAAGATGTACTCACAAAAATAAAAAATTACAGAGGGTACAGCTATTGAAAAAAGTAAAAGTATCGGATTTTTTCCTTTAGAAGAAGAAAGCAAAAACAAGGAAGAAGGTTAACACTTGCTAATAACAGGTCCCACAGGAAACAGGATCCTGAATTTCCTTTATGTGTCAATTTTAGCAGCACTGTATGTTAACATCCCCAGGTTTGAGGAGGCCATTTTCTAATACTGGCACTCTTGAGCAATTATCCTAAAGTGAATTTTCACCATAAAATAATAAACGGAGTCTAGGAATGGGCTGTGACACATCGATATGACATATAACAGTTTTATGGTAATTAGCAGCAACGCTACCTGCAGGGTTCTGGAGTCCCTCCCCTACTTCTGGAGTTTGACTTCCAAGTCTGTATTTGTGAAAGCCTTTAGCTGTCTATTCACGTCTTCTAAAGTGACTCAGTTAAAATCGTCTTTCCTGCTTAGCTGGAGGGACTTTGTTCTTTGGCACAGCTTTACTCTTTGCAGTATGTTGCTAGTAACCCTAAACCAGAGATTATATTAATGTATCTTTTGGATTTCTGGGTTTCCTGTCGTGGGAAAAAAAACATTTTTACAATTTTATAATAATTTGTTAAATATCCAAGTCTGGTTCAATATTTTTCTCTCAAAAGAATTTTGAATTAAAGAAAAACTTTGTAACAGAGAGAGGAAGCTTTATCTAATCTCTTCAAGACTGATGAGAAGAAATTAAGGAGCCTTGTCACTCTCTGAAACAATAAATTTTGAAGGAACTAGGTTCACGTTATTCAAGAACAATAAGGAGTGTTCTGGTTTGGATTAGTGCAAGTTGGCTCTAAATGTAACACTTCAGTATTCCAAAAGGCAATATGAAAGCACCATTTCAAGTAAACTGAAAGGGAAAGGAGGCCATGCTGAGCTGAGTTCTTCCAGGGGAGCATGAGACAGTGAGTACAAAATGAAGATAAGTCTTCCAGTTAGTATCAGATTCTCTCACGATAATATTTTCAAAAATACAGGAGAATAATTTGGCTCATACAAGATAGTTACTGAATATTTGAAGGCTTAAAGTTTTGACTGTCATTTACGTTTGTGCTAATGTTCTAATTTAGCCATATATAGTTTGCTTAAGTGTTGCTACAGATTTACTGAATTGTTCTTTGCTTTCATTATTCGAATACTTCAGGACTTTATTAAGTAATCAAAACTTAGTATGGCATTATTATTGTCACCTATACTATCAGCGTTTCGTTTTCTCCTGTATGTTGGGGTGATGGGGACGTTCGTGGTTTTGGGCCATACAGTGACCACACAGCATTCTTACTCTCTCATAGCACTAGAAAGTTCTGGAGGCCTAACTGGGCTCTTGCTGCTCAGTAACTTAACTTAGATTCATCTTTTCTAGAAAATTGGACAGATAAGTTTTATCCACAAGGCTTTTTAGGTGATAGAAGATAGTTTGTATAAAAACTTTTTTTAATTAATAGAACTAACTCTGCAAGGGTATATGGGACTCTCTGATGGATGATGTAATACTACCATACACGTCATTGCATTGCCATTTTCCTCATGACTAGGAGACAGTTCTCCCTATATTACAGACATATTAGGCAAATTCCAGTGATACATATGAAGTAAAGTTTCATAGGGTAAGGATAGTTTTAAGTACTATATATTTTATGGAATAATTAGTAGAAGTGTTATTCACTCTGAAGCCTCAAGAGTAACAGCTTTATCTAAACTGTTCATGCTTTGAGGTTAGTTTATTTTGGAGTAGGAGAGTACTTTGTTAATGCTAGGAACTGTTCACATATTCAAAGCAATGACTAAGAATGCAATACTTATAGTGTATTATTTCTTTTAAAGATTGACTCCTAAAAGTTCTCTGGACAGGTCCTCTCAAAAAATAAATTTTTATCTCCTATGTTATATGATGACTTTCTTGAGGGAAAGACCTGGATGGGGATCCTATAATTCTTTTTCTCAGTCTCTAATATGGCACCAGATGTCTTTACTAAGTGTGTGTTATGCACACTCAACTTATGTAAAATTTTATTTAAGAATTTACTCAGTAGTCATTTTGTTAATTGTACTATATGCATAATTTTATTGCAAATTGTACAGAAGTGAGAAAGTATGCATTAGGGATAGAGCCACTGACTTAGAGTGATCATAATTTGGAAATGAGGTAAATGTGAAGGTAATAAATATTTGTTAAAAATGTATTTTAGGGGCTGGGGATATAGCTCAGTGGAATAAGCGCTTGCCTAGCAAGCGCAGGGTCCTGAGTTCGATCCCCGGTACCGCAATAAATAAATAAATAAATAAATAATAAAATAATAATGTATTTTATGTGTTCATGTGAATGCAAATAAAATTATAGAAAAATCTATCTCATATTCTTTACATTGGTCATCTATAAGATTGAAGACAAAAATGAACTTTGGGAAAATGATTATGTTTTTCTTTAAATAAGTTTCCTTCATTACTTTCAATGAACATTTATTATGATTTTTCATTTAAAAGAGAAAAAATAATTTAAAACATTAGAAACAATATAGAATTTCACTAAAGAAGATGAAAAGAAAAAAAATTAAGCATTAGTTGTTTCATTCAATAGACCAGTAGAAATCAGCAGTACAGTCATCCCCGCTTTCCGGCATATATACACATACGGTATATTTTTCCCTCCCTTTCCCTCATCCCAGTTGTTCCTTCCCTGAGTAGTGTTTCCCTTTCTTAGTATCTATTGTACCTTTCAGATTTTATTTACTCTTCAGGCTTTTACACTAAGGAGACAATATGATGTTTCCACATGAGGGTCTGATTTATTTCACTTATGCACATAGTTTCTAGTTGCATCAATTTACCCATAAAAGCCTCTAGTTTATCTTTCTTTATAGCTCAGCAGTACCCCATTGTGTAAAAATACCACATCTTTTTTATCCATTGCTCAGTTGATGGACATTTGGGCTGTTTCCAAACTTTAGCTGTGACAAATTGTGCTGCCTTAAACATGGGCGCACATACATCACTGTGGTATGAGGTTTTTCATTCTTCTGGAAAAATATCCAGAAGGGGAATAATTGGGTTCCTTTTCCCCTACAACCCCTCCAGCCTTTGTCATTGGTTGATTTCTTCATGATAGCCATTCTTTCTCAGGTGATATGGAATCTCAGTGTTGTTTTAATTTGCATTTCTTAAATGACCAATAATGATGAACTTTTTTTCATGTGTTTATTTGCCATTTGTTTTTCTTCATCCAGGAAGTGTGTATTCATCTCAAATGCCCAATTCTGGATTGGGTCTTTCAATTTTGGGGGCCTGATTTTTTTTCAGTCTTTATATATTCTAGATAGAAGTCCTTTGTCTGAGAAACAGTTGGCTAAATTTTTTCTCAATTTGTGGGTTGTCTTTTTACTATGTTGATTTCTTTTGATGTGCAAAAATTTCTCAGTAAGAGGAGATCTGAGTTGTTCACTCTTTGAAGTATTTCCATGCAATTTGGATTTTGTTCATGAACTCTATGCCTACCCTTATGTCTTCAAGGTTTCTACCTACTTTCTCCTCCAGTAGATTCAGTGTTTCTGTTTTAATATTTATATCTTTGATCCATTTTGACTTTAATGTGTGGTGATGAACATTGGTCAAATTTTAGTCTTTGGCATGTGGGAAGCCAGTTTTCTCAGCACTATGTATTGAAGAGGCTATACTTTTTCCAGTGCACATATTTGACCCCTTTGTCAAGGATAAGGTGGCTTAGTATGTTTGTAGTTGTGTCTCCATCTTCTAATCTGTTCCATTGATCTTCAGGTCTGTTTTCTTTGTGTATGTATTTGTTTTTGTTTTTGTTTTTGCCAGTATCATGCTTATTTTATCACAGTAGCTTTGTAGTATAATTTCAAATGAGGAATTGTGATGCCTTCTTCCTTTCCTTTGTTGCAGAGGATTGTTTTTTCTTCTAGATCTCTTCTGGTTCCAGATGAATTTGGGAAATGTTTTCTCTAGATCTGTGTGGTTTACTAATGGTATTTTAACTGGGATTATATTGAATGTGTGTAACCGTTTTGGAGTATGGCAAGTGCAAGGTCGTGAGTTTGATTCCCAGTACCAAAAAAAAAAAGATTTAGAGGAATTATTGAACTACATGACCTGTAACAGACTTCAGGTAGCTATTAAAGCTTATCACATCTAAGAAATTTTTAAAAAACTGATGTTAACCCTGATGCATAAACAGTAATAACAATAATAAAGTATAAGACTATATTTTACACATACAAAGAATTACATTTAAACTTGTAGCTACGTTAAAATTTTCATTTTGATGAGCTAAAACTAGCGTCATGACAGGAGGTCCTTTGATAGTTTCTTTGTCATTAGTATTATCTCTTACCAAATTATTTTCTTGGTGAGATAAGATTTCTTTGAAGCTCTTTTTTTTTTTTTTTAGTAATTCAGTATGTAACCAGTTGATTCTTTTTATCCTTAAAATACTGAATATTTATATTAACTTTTATAAATTTCTTTATGTACAGTTCTCAGTTTGAGAACATGAGGATAATCAAATAACAACCACCATCACTATTAGGATTCAGAATACTTCCTTCACCCCCAGAGAACTCTGTGCTATCTCCTTCTTTCCCCTCCCATCCCTAACTCCAGGTAAAAACAGGCCTCTCCCTTATCATTATACTTTCAGTCCTCTCGCAATTGTCAGGTAAATAGTCTTACGGTATGTAACCTTGAGATAGGGTCTCACTGAATTACAAAATGCCCAGTCTAGACTCAAACTTGACACCCTACTTCCTCAGCCTTGCAGAGAGTTGGAATTGCAGGCATGTGCCACCGTGCCTGGCAGAATAGCATGTCTGTGTGTGGAGGTGCCACTAACTGTTTATTCATGTTTCCATCAAAGGTCATTTGTATTTTTTCCAGTTAGGGCCAATTATACATAGTACTGCATAGATTTTTTGTGAAAATAAGTTTTAATTTCTCTGAATGACATGCAGGGTGGGATGCCACATACATTATTTCACGTTGCCAACTGTGTTGCTAAGTAGCTGTACTATTTTTCACTCCCACTAGCAAGGTATGAGTTCGTTTTTCACATCTTTGTCAACAGTTGATATTGCCAGTGTTTTTTAGTTTAATCCTTGTAACAGGTGCATAGTGGAAATTTCCTTCCTTCCTTCCTTCCTTCCTTCCTTCCTTCCTTCCTTCCTTCCTTCCTTCCTTCCCTTCCTCCCTTCCTTCCTTCCTTCCTTCCTTCCTTCCTTCCTTCCTTCCTTCCCTCCCTCGCTTACCCACTATAGAAAATGGTGTGATTTGGGGCACCATTTGGGGCACCATACCTTACCTCCTCTCCGTTTTTAGAGCTTAGCTACATTCCCATACAATTTCCATCAGGATAAAACAGGATTTTTGTATTTCTGACGCTATTATTTTTCCCACTTTTCTCACAGTTGCTATTTTCCCTGTGGTACTATATTAATTTGCTTTTTTAAGAGAAATGCTCTTCTGCTAAGGTTGCCCCTTTGCTTCATTCTTGGATACAGAATTTGTCTATGTTTTAAACTGTTCCGACATTGTCCTTGCACAAGAATCCCCTCCAGTCTCTGGTCCCAGCCCCCGAGGTTCCCTTTAACATGTTCCCTGTAACACACAAGGCTCTTCGTCATACTTGCTGTAACAGTTTTTTTCTAATGAGGAACACGGGCCATTCTCTTCCTCAGAAAACTTCAACAAATGGCTCCATGTTGACTCAGGGTGCAGTCCAGCTCCTGAGTGTAACAGTTAAGGCTCTTCATAGTCTATTGGGGTTTCAATATATCATAAATGCATGTAGTATTGAGATAATTAAACGGTGTACCACGTTACCTGCAATGTTTGGTGCTCAGTAGTGGCATTATTTTATTTTACTTAGTGTTGAAGGAATTTGTCTTTCAAAAATGAACATATGCTAAGATCAAGCAATCCATTTCTAGAAATCATTCCATAAAAATATTTTCTCATATATTACAACAATTTTTATTGTGGCTTTATTTATTAAAGCAGAAATTTTGAAGCATACTAAATTTTGACTAAAATATAAATTAATACATTTTAATTGTCCTGTAACTATTTACAGAGAATAAATACATGTATGTACTGTTCTGGAGAAATTTTTATAGCATATTTTAAGTGAATATAAGAATCATAGGTAATTCTTTTATCTTACATGGAGATAAAGTGAAGCCCAGCCATCTATAAGGACAAGAGCTAGGTGTGGTGGCACATGCCTGTAACCCCAGTACTCAGTAAGCTGAGGCAGGAGGATCATTGTGAGTTCAAGACCAGCCTGGGCTACAAAGTGAGCTCAAGGCCAGCCTGAACTGCAAAGCAAGACCCTGTCTCAAAACAAAACAAAACAAAACAAAACAAAAAAAACATAAGGAAAACAAAGTCTGGACTTGAAACCGTTAGCAGAGATTGTCCTACTTAGGGAGTGACCAGAGGACTGGGGAGACAGGGATTTTTTTTTTTTTTTTTTACTTCTTGTTAAAATTTATTTTTAACTGGCAGGATGTTCTTGATTCATTTTATCTCACATTTTATATAGTTTATATTTGAGGTGGTTTTGGTATATATTTCCTTGTTTTATTGAGGTATAATTAACAAGTAAAAATTCTGGTTTTTTAATGTATATGATATGATATTTCATACACATTGTAAAATAATTACCAAAATCAAGCTAATTACCACATCCATATGTCAAATCTTTATCTTTTTTGTGTATAGCAAGAGCACACGGTCCATGCTTTCAGCAAATTTCAAGTACATAATCCAGTATTGATAACTATGGTCACCAGGCTGTATGTTATTCACAGAATTTATTCATGTTGTAACTGAAAGTCTACTGTCAGCACCTGGGAAACACATTCTTTTCTCTATTCCTGTAAGTTTGACAGTTTAAATTGCGTATATGTGAAGTACACACCTATCAAAATTAAAAATATTCCCTTGGGAGAACCCTTAGGACGGATATACATGTTATCTCTAGCTGTGTTGACTTGCTCTTCATTTGAGAAATAAGGTGAAATATTTTGGGACGGCACACAACATAATTCAGAGAAAGTGAGTTTTTTTGCAGACAAACTATGGCTGCTAACAACTTCATCAGAGCGAAACTTACTCAGGGTCGTCACTGAACCTGAATGATAGACCCAGTCTGGACTCCTTGCTGACCCTATATAAATCGTGCACTGGTGATCGTGCTCCTGTCAGGAACAGCGTGCCACATTCCATCTCGAAGTTTCTGTGACATCATCCAGAATTCTCACTATATTTTCTATTATCGACTTGCAGAATTGTTCAATTATATCTTACGTAATTGCTAAAGCATGTAACATTTGATATCAAATATCATGTATTGTCTTTTTAATCTTTTAAAAAAGCAATTGAGCACATACAATAGATGAAGGTCAGTTCTTGGTAATTTTTCTCTAAATGAGGGAAACAGCGTGTCCATGTTGATGTGGAAGCTTCTGTGTGCCAGGACCTCGTGTTCTCCCTCCCTCCCTGTGATGTGATGGCGCGCACTGTCTCCCTCCCTCCCTGTGGTGTGATGGCGCGCACTGTCTCCCTCCCTCCCTGTGGTGTGATGGCACGCACTGTCTCCCGCCCGCCCCCCCTGTGGTGTGATGGCGCGCACTGTCTCCCCACCACCCTTTGTTCTGATGGCGCACATTGCCTCCCTCCCTCCTTGTGGTGTGATGGCGCACATTGCCTCCCTCCCTCCTTGTGGTGTGATGGTGCTCACTGTGTCTAGAAGCCACTTGAAAAATTCTCATGTCTGCCACAGGTATTTCATTGATAATAATATCAATGATAAAACAATAGAAAATCCATAGTTTGCAAATCCAGCCCCAATGTATCTGAAGTAATGTAGACTATTAGTTTGTGATGTCAGCTATTAGGATAGAATATAAAATGAAATGAAAGTTCAGTCCAATAGAGAAACTATTTTGTGTTGCATTTACTCTCACCTAATTTCACAATAAAGCTGCTCTGATTTGCTCTCTGCCTCTGGCATGCAATCCCACAAAATGCCTCTCCAACGTGGAACTTCTTGTTCTGTGATGAGGAAGGAACCTTTAGTAGTACAATAAAATCTGAATTATCCCAAGAAAGTAATAATGTGCAAGGCAGATATAAATATTTGATGATGCACTTAAATTTATCTATTTGTTTAATTATTAGAATATATGGAGTAGGGTTTATGGATTTTAATTTTTATTTAAATATACTGAAGACATTGAAAAATCAAAATTATTATGCCTATGAAGACAATATCATAGAATCCTGAAGCTGAGAGAGTTCCCAGAAATCACTTGGTACAAGTGTTTCTAAGTCATATGTTGGTAAACTTACCTCTTTGGCCAAATCAGCCAGGCTGCATTATGGACTAGTGAGCTAAGGGTGATTTTTAAGAGGTGAATATTTGCAGTCTACTTCAAGAGAGGGGCACACACTTGGACTCCAATTTAGTGAGATAATATCCACTAAAAACATTATTTTATCCATCTGTAGACCTGTTTGGCAAAATGTATGCTTATTATTATATTGAAATTTTATTAATAAAACTTTTATGTGAGTTGTTCTCTTCCTAATTATAAAGGTCTCTATTTCACATGTCGATTGACACACAAAGCCTAAATATTTATGATCTTATGATCTTCATGGAAAATGTTTGCCAAACCTTGTTCCAGATAAAGGGGATAAAATACAGAAGAGCCAAATGACATTCCAAGATACAGGTGAGATGCCTTTCACCTCTCAGGAGCACAGTGACTTCATGGTGAGTGGGCTCTGGAGCATGTCTGCTTTGACTTCTCACTCTACCCGTCATTAGCCTGCTGCACATGAATAGGTGAATAAACAACTTTTTCATCAGTACCCTTATCTACAGTATTGCATTTTTGCAGTGAGATACTGTTAAATGAGATACTGTATGTCTGAAGCGGTTATAACAGTACCTTGCTTCAGTAATTATGACATATGTTTCTAATTAGTGTCAGTATGTTTCCTTCATAGAGTATCCTACAGAGAAGGGGTCTAATCTGTCTTAATTCCATGCCTCATTCTTTATAATAGCAATGAGGTCACCTCATTTAAGATATTCAGAAAATTTGTCATTTATTCACATTCTTTTTGTAGCATGGTTTGTTCATCCTTCTCTACAATAGTTCTACAGATTAATGCAAAGAAATGATATGCTTCTAAAATGCATATTGAATTTATAATATTGATGGGAAAACTTAAATGAAAGCCCCACAGCACACCTGCTCTGAGTGTAAAATCCTTTTGTTTTCTCATCTTGTCTATCCTGAGGACATTTTCACCATATTTAAAACTATTTGAACTGATTACATTTTTTAAATGACTGAGCAGTGCGTCATCTCCTGGTTTTTTTTTTTTATGTATTACATTTAATTGTATTTTGTGCAACAGTGAGGTATTGTATTTCTTTTCTTTTTATTTTGTTTCTATTCATAAAAAACATTTTCCTGGATTGTTGATACTGTTCCTACTTAAGACTACAAAGCTATTGTTCTAGACTGTAGGGATCCAACAAATTAGCAACCTATACTTTGTATCCTTTTGTATTTTAGCCTGTTGGCTCTTTAGCTTGTGGCAGCTTTCACTAATGATATTTTTATATGTAAGGAAAAAAAGTTTTATCCCTCATATGAGATGAGATGAAGGAGCACAGCCTGTTTTTTGTTTTAAAAAATCTAGATTTGGGGTTTCTCAAGAATCACTGTGTGGCTAACAATCTGCAATAAAATGTTCATTAAAGATTATTGGTTTGGTTTAAAATAGAATCACAACAAAAAGACCAATTCTAACCTTGTTTTATTGAAATGATAAGAACTGATGTTGCCTATAATTGCGTCCCCTGTGATTCCTGTGTTGTGTTTGTTCAGTTTGCTGGCCCAAACAAGAATTTACTCAGCCCTGTAGATCTAATCTCACAAAAAAAATTTTTTCTGTTCATACATCAACACCATCATTGTCCTGATCTCTGTACCATTTATAATACAAGATGTGTCTTAATAGAAAAAAAAAGAAACATTAGGGTTAGAAAACATGCTGCTATGTGTAGTTTAAAAAAAAAAAATAAGATCATACATTTATATGTAATTGATGGACCCATAATTAAATAGATAGTTCAAAAGACAGAATTTTGAATAACAAATAGTTTATGCAAGACGTACATGGGGTAGACTACTGGGTGGATAAACAAGACCAAATCAAAAGAAATTTAAAGTCAATAAAAACCTCCTGTGCTTTATATTTGTCCAAATGTATATCTTTCATATTTCTCTAATGAATTGAAGAATAAATAGGTTACAATTATTTATTCCCTTAATACTCAGTGCTTCTCTTGACATGATACGTATCCTGGTGTAATCATTAATTCGCTTGTTTGAATCCACTTGAGCAGAGTGCTTATTCTTCATGATCATCGTGGTATCTGATGCAACCAGCATAGTTTGGAATCTGATACTTAGTAGATACTCACATTAGTTTGAAAAAATTAATGGATACATAAATATTTATGAAGGACTGAATTTGTAAGGGATATTATTTTCTTTATTGGACTGGTTGTTATTACACAGACATATGCATGAAATAATAGCTAGCTTTTCAAATATACCAGGAATGAACATGCCTTTAATGGTTATGTCACCCCTTCATGGATATTTCCACACGTTTGTCCATTGGCCAGTTTCCAAATTAAGGGCATAATACTATATTTTCAGAGTTATATTAAGTATTTGCATCAGGTCCTATTCAAATATTATACCCCTATTAAAATCATCTTCAGCTATAAGCAATTGCCTCTTCTCTGATCTTTCACAATACATTGCCTAGGACTCTACTGAATTTATTTTCAGACTTTCTCATGATTTACCAGTCTGCTTATATTTGCATCTCACATCACACCAGTTCCTCTGCCTTGTAAAGTGCTACATAATATATTCTCAAGTATATCCATTTCAAAAACAAAGTTATTATCATTAAAGGAAAAATTACACATTTATACTTCAAAATTATTTTATTCTTACCTAGAGCATTTAGCCTCAGCCCAGAGAACACAGATTCATTGCCGGCACCACAGGTGTCAGCCCCTTCTAACCCAGCACAGCCTCCGCCACTGGACACGCATGACTGAGAGGGTCTTCGTGCTTCCTTTGGGGCCTGCTAACTCGCACTCCCGCATTAGAGTAGCCTGTTATTAATTAACCGGCAAAGGCACCCCTAACATGAATATTTTAGTGAGCAACTATTGGATAAAAATGAATTGCATCATTTTTGTCCTCATGTACATTGCTGTGTAGTAGGTAGAAAAGAACATGGGAAAAGACAGGTAAATAAATAGCAAGTTGAGCAGTTTGAAACAGGCAGGACGCACTGTGCCGGCATGTGAGCGGGACACTGGCCATCACACAGTCTCACCCCCATGTTCCTGTGACCCCAGCCTCACGCCCTGCGGGAGGCGTTACCTGTTTTCCACTAAGCCCTGCCTACTCCTGTATTTTCTCCCTTGCCTTTCAGTGACTTCTCAGTTGTTTTAGGCCTAAAATGAGTGAAGCATTTTAGGTTTTTTTTTAAAAGATAAGAAGCCCTGTGTTAAATGTATCCTAAACAAGCCAAAGTGAAGCTTTTACTCATCATGTTTTATTTCTTACACTGAGATAGAATATTTGCATTGATTGTTAGGTAACAAATTGAAAGACAAAATCCTGAAGTCTCATTAATCAGAAAACTTTACCCTTAAAATGTTTGCAGACTTGTACACATTAATAGCAAAGCTAACATTTATTAATTCTGGTGTGTCAGCTGCTATTCTAAGAGATGTATATGTAAAGTTGTATCATTCTATTCTCACAACAGCACTTTTAAAAAGTTACTATTATACATAAATTTACCAGTGAGGAAGTTGAGGCATAAAAATGGAAAGAAACTGTCTAAGGTTAAAGATATGGCAAAGTAAGATTTAATCCCCTGGAGTCTCATTCCAGACCTTTCACTATTAAAGAACATACAACACACCCCTTATAGGAAGTCTCCAATTTAAAATTTATAGTTTAATGATTCTTCAAGTGTTTCTGTTTTCTCTGTGTTTTTATGAGCTAAGCTTTGTTTTAAAATAGATATCAGCAGGATCATCACGTTTCCCTTCCCTGGAAATGTGAGAAGTACTGTATAATAGAAATGAGTGGACAGTTAATAAGTCAGCAGTGCAGAACATGTTTGCTTATGATGAATCATGTGATTCCCTAGAGGTACACCTGTCTGAGCAGTTCATATGTTCATAATATAAGTGATTTTTAAAAAATAGTTACCGCTATGCACGGTGGCACACGCCTGTAATCCCAGCATTAGGGAGGTTGAGGCAGGAAGTTTGCTGCGAGTTCAAGGCCAGTCTGGTCTTCAAAGTGAGTTCAAGGACAGCCTTAACTGCATAGTGAAACCCTATCTCGAAGAAACCCTATCTCAAAAACAAAAGACAAGAATAAAAGATTTTTTATCAACTTTATGATTTTTAAGCCCATCTCCTGCACTGACCTGGATGCATATTAGGGAATGCATCTCTATGTAGTTCTTACTCCTCTGAAAAGGGCTTTTCTTTTAGTACCTTCATCACCAATCTCCTACTGTTAATTCTTTTTCTTTTCATATAACCACCATTTGGTCTCAATTAAAATATTAAAGTAGATTTTATTAAAACACTCATGTTATTTCTTCATCTGTAAAATGAGAGGTTGGATTAGATGACTGTACAGGTCCCTATGGGAAGAATCTATGATCTATATGTTTGATGGAGATCCTAAATTTTATTTAGAAAAAAATCATACAATCATCTGTAAGCAAGACACATCATGATAGTCATTGATGTAGAACATTTTTATCCAGGATTCAAAGGCTAGTTTGGTTAATTATAGGCTTTTTTAAAAATTCACTAAACTGCTTTAAAATTAACTTAGTTTTGTGTATAATTTGTCTAAATAGAGCTGTACAAATCCATTCACTCTGAAAACTTATGCACATAATCAAAGGTTTCTATTATAAATTTTATACCAACTGATAACCTGGGACTTCGATTAACTCCCCCCATTACCATGATGACTAAGAAACTTTAGAAAAGTCCTTGCTCATCTGTAAGGGACCCAAGTACATCTTGTATTTTCACAAATGCCCTTGGCTTTTGATTTTTAAAGCCTTATTCATCTCAACTATTTATCCATTACAGCAAAATGCATCATACTAAATTTACCTTCCCATATTTGTTATCCCACAGTACAAATGCTTTTAGAATCATAATCTAAGGCTGAGGATATAGCTCAGTGGAATACGTGCTTGCCTGGCAAGCGCAAAGTCCTGAGTTCAATCCCCAGTACCGCAAAAAAAAAAAAAGAAAAAAAATAATCTATGCTAAAGGAGTCGAAGTACTTTAGTACAACGGATTTTTAAACTTCAAAGTTTTATGTCCTCAGCACTAAGTGCTTTATTTCAAAGATTGCAAACCAAATGGCCCAAACCCTGCTGACCCTTGAGTCCCATTCTCCTGTGCCTTGAGTTCTAGGAAAAGTAGTTAATCTGTAAGCACCTACTTGAAATGATAGAGCTAAAGGAAGATAGCGAAGAGAAAAACATGTCTCCTGACTTCTAGGAACTCAGAAATGGGTGATAAATGAGAATGTTAACAATTGCCTATTTATTGGGAAGGTTATGAGACAAGTAAGAGTAACTGTAATTTTATGGTGCTTTGAAAACATGCAGTGTTTGTCATAGCAAATATATATATATGTGTGTGTGTGTATATATATATATATATATATATATATATATATATATATATCCTCCCAAAGAAAGATAAGGTGTACATTGTGTTAAAGCAAGTAATAATAGTGACAATAATAGTAACAATAATAATTA
This sequence comes from Dinomys branickii, assembly GCA_004027595.1. NCBI lineage: Eukaryota > Metazoa > Chordata > Mammalia > Rodentia > Dinomyidae > Dinomys > Dinomys branickii. Next base: position 66,564 of record PVLD010004903.1, on the reverse strand, counting down.
GACCTGTAGGGTATGAGGTTGAAATTTCTATAGATTACATATCAACCCATCTAAGTAGAACTCCTGAGACTAGCCATCAGCTTTATCACTTTTGTGACTCTTAATCGTTATATGTCAACTGGAACGAATTCAGAAAAGCCTAGCAGATTAGCTAAACATGGTTCTGGATGTGTCTCTGAATGACCCAGCCTCGTCATGAATAGCACCAACAAACGTACTTGTAGCCTAGGTGAAATAAAAGGGAAAGAAAGAAATGGGCCCACTTTGCAGACCTCGACTTTTCCTGAGTGGAAGCATCTTTACTGCCATCACCCTTGGTCTTTAGGTCTCCAATTGCTATAGCCTTCCTGATGCAGACTCTTAAGTAAGCTTTCCAGCTTTTGATACTGGACTGAGCAGCTTCTGGATGTTCCACTTGTCCAGTGTGGACTCTGCTGCCTGTAATCCCTTGGATGACTGTTATGGACTTACCTGCTTCTAATACTACAAACCTACCCAGTAAATCCCCTTACATGATTATATATATATTCTATTGATTCTGTTCCTGTAATTCAGATTCTTTATTTTATTAAAAAATGGAGTGTCCTTTCTGGCTTTATACCTACCATTAAGTGAACATTCAGTTTAATAATAGGAACATAGCAAAAATTGACCATCATTTTCACTTCTGTCATAAGATATTTTTTTCTCCAGCATGAGCACTCTGTCTCTAGTTGCCTCTCCAGTTTAAGAAAATCTGAACAGTATTTCTATTTGATCTGGCTTTGTTTTCATTTCACTGGTCTACAGTCTCTTAAAATCTTTGGAACTTCATTTGTTTATGTGTATCAGTTGACCATGGGAAATTAGGCAGTTAGGTCCATTGCTTTGCATTGATTTTGAAGATGAATAGTTTGGTTGTTGAAAAAAACAAGTCATTTAAATGAATCATAGGAATTCAAGTGCCTTTCTTATCCTGTTTATCTGGTTCATCTGCTATAGATTGTTAACGATGAACTAGAGAAAATAACAAACTGAATGGTTTGATCACATAAGAGTCATTTTGCTACTGGATTTTGCCATGTTAAAGTTGTTTTAATGCATTTAAGAATTCTTGAATTTACAACATACATTAAGTAAAACAAGCTAAGCACAGAAAGACAAAAGGGCATATTCTCATTTCTATACACAAGCTCAAAAGTAGGTTTACTAGATATAGAGAATAGATTAGTGGTCACTAGAGGCTAAGCAAGGGAAAGAGGAGAGGAAATAGCAGGAGATCAGATAACTGTACTGTACCGTAATAGATAGGAAAAATAAGTTTCAGAGTAACTACTGTTTGCAACAATTTATGATATCATTTTATAAAGAAATAAAAGAGCAGTTTAAAGGGTCTCTGTGCAAAAGATGATATCTTTGAGATGGAAATGCTTATTACACAAGTTTGATCAGTACGTATTATATACATATATAGAATTATCACACTATGCCCTATATATATGTACATGTCAAAAATTAAAATTTTAAAAAACAATTGAGCTTAGAACCTGAATTCTGTTTGGGTTAAACATTCAAAATGTATTATCCTTTGAAGAACTAAAGGAAATTGACTGGAAGTGTAGGTAGAGCACCTTTACTTTCATAGTATAGTCTATAGTGCACATGTGCCAAGTTTTCCATATGCATTGCAAATCAGTTTTTACTAAAGTTTATTATGTTGACAATGGTATGGAGAAGAAATGCCTGGTAGTGCATTATATATAAGCATTTAATTTAAAGGGAAAATTGAAAATTTTGTCCTACCTCATAAAATGCACAAAGCAGCAGTAGAAAATTGGAACATTTACATTCACAATGTGTGCAGTCTTCTGTTAAGCTCCTTCATGTATGCTCTTTACCCTGTTTGATTTAGCCCTCAACTTGCTATAGTATAGGTCCACTCCTCTTAGGAATTTAAGCACTGGTAGGTATAATCTGAACAATGTGGTCTTCAAAGAGTTACCATCTCTGTCAGTTTCCTAGGGATGCTCTAACAAACTACCACAAGCTTGGTAATTTATAACATCAGAAATTAATACAAATCTGGAGACAAGAAGTCCATCATCAGCTTTCACTGGCCCAACATGAAGGCATTGGCAGTGTTACATTCCTTCTGCAGGCTCTAGGGGAAAATTCTCTTTGTTGCCTTTCCAGCCTCTGTTGCCTGCCAGTGTTTCTTGGCTAGTGACCACATCATTCCAATTTCAAGATCCATGCTTACATTGATTTTCCCTCTTCTTTATGTATAGAATCACCTTCTGAGAAGGATTCATGTGATTGCCCTTAGGGCCTATCTAGATAATCTAGAATAATCTCCCCATGTCAAAATCCTTGATTAAATTATACCTGAAAAGTCATCTTTTTTAAATTAATTATCATTTATGGACACAGGCGCTAAGTTGTGGAAATCCATTGCGTTGTCATTAGTCAGCTTCCCGCACCAGCTTTATCTGTGCACTTGTTCTTTATCTCCTACCTTGACTTCCGTTCACTGTGCAAAGTTTTCACTTTTCTTCCTCAAATTTGGGTTTTAGATAGTATAATTAGGCAAGTAGCATGACAGAGTTAAGAATAAAGATTTTATAGGATTGGGCAGAGTTAGCTCGGTGAGCAGTACTCTACAGATTTGTATATTTTAGAAATTTTCATTGGCCTGGTTCCCATAATTTCCATCTTAATTCTAAGGACACTTACCTGAAGAGACTCAGGCTCAGTTCTGTGCTCCTTGATGTTAACCTTCCTCCATCACAGTGCCTGAGGCAAGGAGAACCCCACTCTTCAATCAGTTGTCAACTCCCTGTCACGCTGCATTTGGGAAAGCTGTGTACCATAGCAGTGGGTCTTCAGTATTTATTCTTATGCTACATAATGAAGAGGAAAGGTGGCTATGGGGAAAACATCTGGAAGACATAAATTTCCTAGGATCAAAGGGCTCCTTGTGTAGCCCAGGGGGTCCTCAGGGTGCTCCTCAGAGCAAACAAACAATTCTCTTGATGAGTCATTGTGCTTTTTTTCTGCCAAGAGCCCACATGTGTTGCAAGATCTCAAGGAAAAGGGGTGGAGTAACACAAGAGAATGAAAATTAAAGGAGGCAACAAAAGCAATTTAAAAAATCTTTACCACATGAATAAAAGAAATCTCAACATGATTATAATCTTTTAATATATCCACCGTCCTCAGCATTGTATCATTTATATTGTCTTAGAGTAAAATTAAATATAAAACAACATATTTTTAAAATCACAAAAAAGAAATGGGGCAAAGGAAGTATACTGGGGAAGAATGTACCGCTCTGAAACAACACATTTTGGCTCAAATACATTAAAAATTGGCAGCGGAGGGGGAACCCTAAGACTGTGTCCCAAACCCTAGCCAGTGGCATTTTACTGAGAAAAAAAAGTTACTTATGAATCAGTACAGCCATGCTTTGTTCTGCATGAGTGTTTTAATAGAGCGAGTGTAATATAAGGATCAGGTGGGCTCGTGGGAATGGAACAAAAGGTTTTGTAAAATTAAAGCAAAATAATTATAGCTCTAGGTGCAAAGCAAGCACACTCCAGCAGTTGATAGCAAGGACCTGCCTAGAATGGAAGAAGGAGGGGGCATGCTGAAAGTTTTTTTCTTTTTTTCTTTCTTTTTTTTTATTCACTAACAAAGGCTTTTAATAGGTAACAGTTGTAAAGCATCTTTGAAAGTAATTAATGCACCCACACAAAAATTTATTAAAATGAAAATTTAAGGAATTGTCTAAAATGAATTAATTAACAAAAAAAGAACATCATGCCTTTCTTATTTTTTAAAGAAGGAGAGAAGGTTAAGCAAAGCAGATTTTTGTGAGATTTCATTTAAAATGTTCTCAGTTTATTTAATATCTGAATAGCCCTTAAAAAGAGAGTTGGCGGGATTTATTATGTTCCCCCCTTAGAACTAGTAAATGGGGACAGACATAAAATGGGGATTAATTTGCTGTACGTGAGCTTTAAAGCCCTTCAAAATTATGATATCGCCTTACAAAATGACTAAAGTTTTTATTAAGTTTGCAGAGAAACCTGCAGGAAGCAGAATACAATGTGAAGAAAGAAGATGTTTACTCTCCCAGGGCCTTCCCCACCCTCTCCCCTCGGCCAGGCCGGCAGAGCTGTCCCTCCTCTGCGACCTTACAGAGGACAAAAGGAAGACTGCAAAATATGATGCTAGTAACTTTCACCTCCGTGTGTTTCTTTCTCTGCCTAAATAAAAATTACCGTTTCCACAAGAGCTTTTAATCACCATATTTGATTTTTCTCCTATTTTCTTTCATAGCGCAATACAAAGTAAATTATGTACAACCTGAGAATTTGCTCTTTACTGTGAAAATGGTTTCTAGTTGATCACAAACTGTCTGTTTTCAGCCTGTTGCTGTTCATACTTCAAAGAGTTTCAGATTTTTGAACTTACTGAAATCATCAAAGTCATAGTCTCTAATCCTTCATGTTGAAAATCATTGGAAAAATCTTCATGTCTTCCAGCATTCTCTCTTGTTATGTTAAGGTCAGAATCTGGCTATTTGAAAAACAAAATGTGAACAAGAAAATTTATTTTAGAAGATATATTTGAAAGATAGCTCTGATGATGCATATAAAAACCGTAATTTTAAGATAAATTGTAAGTAAAATCATAAGTAATTTTAAAAGATAATTTTGTTTAAATGATCGATTGTAAAACAACTCTTATAGTTGGAACACATTATCCTAGTGACATACAATCTGGGGTTGGGATATATTGGGTGGATGTTCTTGTTCTTACCTTCATTATTTCTTGAATCCATTATTATGCTTTTTAATCATTTGAAATATTTAATTTATTTTTAATTTTTTTCAAGACAGTAAATTCACCACACTTATAACCCCTGCACTTTGGGAGGCTGAGGTATGAGCGTTACAAATTACAACCCACCATGGACAACTTAGCAAGACTGTGTCTCAAATTTTAAAAACATTTTGGGAGTAGGGGTGTAGCTCAGTGTGAAGGCCCTGAGCTCAACCATCAAAAATGAAAATAAAAGTGGATTTAGTTGGTGTGTGTAATTAGTATGGTATTATTTCTTGCCTGTGAGTAAAACAGATATTTTTAAAGTTCTGTGGTGAGGGCACTGCACTGAAGTAAAGCTATACTATTCATGATCTTTGTTTTTCCTTCGTGATTACTTTCTGTGAGTATAAGACTTAAAAGGAAAATCAGGAGAAATTTTGTATAATACTAACAACATTGTTTTCATGATAGTGATTCCTGATCCAACTCACAGCTGTTTGGTTTTAAATTACTGTATCTATTAACCTTTGAACTGGGATGATATATTACATATTAGTTTCCTGTTGGTGCTATGATAGATTAATACAAACTTAGTGGCTAACAACATAAATTTATTATTTCACTGTTTTGCAGATCAGAAGTTTGACTTGGGTCTATCAATTTCTCTGTTCTTTTTCATAAGACTGAAATCAAGGTGTCCCATGGCTGGGTTCATAACTAGAGACTTGGAAAGAATTAACTTCCAAGTTCATTCTATCCATGTAGCTATGAAACTACAATTTCTACTTTCTTGTTACTATCAGGCAGGGCCATCTTTAGCTCCTTGCATGTGTCCTGCTATATATCCCAGAGGCAGCAACAATAACTTGAGTCATTATTACAAGTGGAAACTCTCTGACTTTGTCTTCTGCCACATCTCTTCCAATTCCAGCAAAGTTTTCTGCTTTTAAGGTGATTGGAGCAGGCCTGTCTGGATACTGTAAGAAACTCTTTATTTTAAGAACTATAACCTTAATTTCATATGCAGAATATCACTTCCATATACTGTGTAACATAATATTTTTCCAGGTACTAAATGTTTTTGGTATTAAGGAGTACTTTAGGGGTTCAATTATTTTTCCTATCATAGAGGAATTCTAAAAAGAAATGAATCACTTTCATTATCTATTTCTAGAATAAGCTTGACTATTCTTTCGGGGCATTGTCTTTAAGTAGAAGACTCAATGTGAATACTTACATAAAACACTAGCAGATTTTTGGCCTAATATAATCCATGAAACTTGGTAAAAAGTGTATTTTCTCCTTGATAAGTGGAACATCTAGGACACAAGGAAAAAATCAAGTTGACCATTATAGCCTGAGGTAGACTAGAGATTTTCTTCTTATAGTAGAAGTGGAAGAGGTGTTATTCACCAATACTTTTCTTTTTGGAGCCATGGTCTCACTGTACAGTCCATGCTGACCTTGGACTTACCATATAGACCAGGCTGGCCTTGGATATGCAGTGATCCTCCTGATCCCATTTCCTAAGGGCTAAGATGCAAGCATACATCATCCACTACTCCTGGTCACCAACACTTTTTATTTTCTATGAAGAACACCACGTCTATAGTGTCAGTTGAACCAGGAAAATGAAGGCAAGATCAAATGAACTAAAAAAGGTATTACTAAAATATTAGTAGATGTGATTCACATGGAGACAGAAATAAATGCAGTTCTAACTCCCCAGGATGGAGAAAAGTCTCAGGTCTGTCCTTAGATCATGATCTAATAAGTGATGGCATGATACCCGGCATTGTGAAATATGTTGAATAAATGGCACCATCTCAATTTAGGGGTTGACAAGGCAGGGCGAAGCATACAATACTAAATTTCCAAGTGAGTAAGAACTTCAGTTTACACTTGAAATTAAATTTAATACTCTCAAGCAAAGGGACCAGAAATAAATCTTGGGGCAAGTTTGAGGGAAAGTCCAAGGTGGTTAAAATGAAACATGAAAAGAAGTGGAATAAGGAGAAGAATTGGGGATAAAGTTCATCTACACTTTACAGTTTTGCTCAAAGTTGGTTCTAGCTTTCTGGAACGTAGAGTTCCTTTGCATATTTAAAAGAGTTAACGGGAAACCTGATGGATTGTAATTTCTGTTGTATCCTCTCCTTAAGAAAAATGAGCTCACCCTACCATTTACCATCTTCTATGTTTTAAATAAAATTACGCAATTCAGAGATTTTAAAATGGGAAGGAAAATTTCCTAGCCAAAAGGCTAATCTCCCAAGTGAAAACAGGAATGAGGACAATCAAATAGTGAAAGTTTCTTTTTATTCATTTATTTATTTATTTTTGGTACCAGGGATTGAACTTCGGACCTTGTGCTTGGCAGTCAGGTGCTTGTGCCACTGAGCTATATCCTCAGCCCAAAAATTTCAATAGTAACATTTTAAGCCTAGTTAAAGCAGAAACCTAAAAATATACAGACTTTTTTTTAAATTAAGATTTTAGTTTTAGTTTATTAAAACTAAATTAAATAATCACTTATCGACAGGAGGTATAACTGAATATAAATATTATGCTTGTGTTTTTTCTTCAAATATTTTCTACTGCCCTTTTGCATATATTTATGTTATTTGTAAATGATTTGCCAATATGTGATACTACAAAATGAAGATCGATAATAAAATACAAACTTGACAATGCTATTTTTCTAACAGGATGTATAAAACCACAGTGTTATCCCCATACATACATACATACATATAATGTGGATAATATCCATAACATATGTATTATACATTTAAATATATCTACTTGTATGCAGTAAATAGCCAATTTACTCTTAGTGTGTGCTATGTACAAAATTATCTTTTGAGAGACCAAATCTTAAGAATATGGACTTACTTGAGGGTGTATAGCATTATCCTTATTGCAAAAGTAAGAACAAAAAAAAAGTAAGACAACATAGTTACCAACAAAGAATAGAAAAAGAACCTCAGATTACATTATTGACCATTTTGAGCAAGAATGTTTTAACCATAAAAAGGTAATAGCTGTCTTCACTTTTTCATTTTATCCAAAATATTTTCTAAGGAACCATTAATTTTCTTGGAGAAAATAATTTTTGACTTAATAGATACCTATAGAATATTCTGTCCAACAACAGAGTACACATTCTTATCAGCCACACATAGGACTTTCTCCAAATTAAACCACATCCTAGCCAATAAGGCATGCTTAAGTAAATGAAAAAAAGAAAAAAAAAAAAAAACTTGGACATGATCTTATGCATGAAGTCAGACAATAGTGCAGTGAAACTAGAAATCAGTGGCAAAAAACCCACAGAAATGATGCAGACACATGCAAACTAAACAATACCCTCTTGAATAATCAATGGGTCTCAGAAGAATTGAGACAACTCCTAGAGTCAAATGATACTGCCAGTTCCACATACCAGAACCTATGAGACACAAGGAGAGGGTAGTTTATAGTTGTGATTGCCCACATCAGCAAGAAAGTGAGCTCAATTAAATAGCCTTTTGATGTGCATCAGTGTCCTAGAAAAACAAGAGCAATCCAAACCCAAAGCTATCACAAGAAAGGAAATTATAGAGATAAGGGAAGAAATAAATGAAATTGAGACTAAAAAACAATACAAAGAATCAGTGAACTGAAAAACTGCTTCTCTGAAAATTTAAACAAAATAGACAACTCTTACCAAACAAGGAGAGACACAAATTTATGCATTTAGAATTGAAGAGATAAAATCACAGTGGACTTTGTCAAAATCTGAAAGATAGTGGGTAATTGGTTGAACAACCTGTACTCAAATAAATGGAAAATTCAGAAGAAATGGATAGATTCCTAGATAAATACAAACTATCAAAGCTAAAGTAAGAAATATAAAAATACTAAAAAAGCCAATATCTGTCAATGAAATTAAAGAAGTTATTTTTAAAAATGCCAGCTAAGAAAAGCCCAGGTCCTGAAGTATTCATTGCCGAATTCGGTGATAACTTTAGAGATCTAATACCAGTATTCATCAAACTCTTCCATGAAATTTAAAGTGAAGCAGTTCTCCCAAAGACTTTCCTGGAAGCAACCATTACCCAATTCCAAGCTAGAAAAGGACCCAACCAAAAAAGAAAACTGCATGGTCTTTAATGCATAAAGATGCAAAAATCCTCAGCAAGATACTGGCAAATAGAATGCACAGAGCATCAAAAAATACCATACTTTATGACCAAGTAGGATTCATCCCAGAGATCCAGTAATAGTTCAACATATACAAATCAGTAAATGTAATACAGCACATAATCAGAAGTCAGGTCAAAAATCACATAATTATCTCAGTAAATAGAGAAAAAGCATTTGACAAAATCCAACATCAATTCATGTAAAAAAAGAAAAAACCGTGATGAAACTAGGTCTAGAGGGTCCTTATCTCAGTCTGAAAAAGCCATCTCTAACGAACAGGCACCATCGTATTAAATGGAGAGAACTGAAAGCTTTCCCTCTAAAATTAACATGATAAGAGTATTCACTGTCCCTACTCCTATTCAATATAATTCTTGAAATATTAGCCAGAGCAGTAAGGCAGGAAGGTTCTTTATGGGAAAAGAAGCAGTTACATTATCATTAATTGCAAATGACATGATCGTCTACACAGAAGACCCCAGAACTCCATCAAAAGACTCCTAGAACATTTTTGCTTGTTTTAAGGCAGGACCTCACCATGTAGTTCAGGTTGTCCTTGAATTCACTATGTAGCCCACCCAGGCTGACCTGAAACTCAAGCTGATCTTCCTGCTTTGGCCTCTTAAGTGCTGGACTGGTAGGCGTGCACCACCATGCCTGGCTAAGCCTCCTAGACTTAATAACCAAATTCAGTAGAGTAGGATATACAATCAGCACTTATAAATCTGTACATCAATAATAAACTCACTGAGAGAGAAATTAGGGCAATAACACCTTTCACAGTGGCATCAAATAAAGCGAAATAATTAGAAATAGACCTAACTGAAGTAGTGAAAGATCTCTAAATGAAAACTACAATACCCAAAAGAAGAACATCACAGAGAATATCAGAAAATGGAAAAATATGCCCTGTTCTTAGATAGGCCAGAACAACATAGTCAAAATGTCTGTATTTCCAAACTTTTATACAGATTCAATGCAACTCCAATCAAAATACCAATAGCATTCTTTACACAACTAGCAAAAAACAACCCTTAAATTTGTATGGAACCTGACAAGACCTAAAATAGCAAAAGCAATTCTGGGCAACTAGTGAAATGGAAGAGACATCACAGACCCAGACTTCAAGTTACACTAGAAAGCTATAGTGCCACAAACAGCTTGGTATTGAAGGAAAAAAATGGACTTGTGGATCAATAGAAGAGGCTAGAGGATACACAAACAACTCCAGGCACACTCAACTACCTTATCTTTGACCAAGGAACTAAAACTTGATATAGACTATATCTCCCACTATATACTAAACTAAAATAAAAATGAACCAAAGATCTAAATATTAAAACAGAAACACTTGTGTAGCTGAGTTGTTTGGAGGTTGGTGGCACAGAGTTGCAGGCACACAGGCAGAGTGAACCCGTTGGATAAATTTGTTTTTCAGATAAGCTGACATGGAGCTCCCTAAAACCCACTTGATGCATGAATCTGAACGGAGGCATCTTGGTGATCAGCAGAGTCAGGGAGGGGCCCCTCATCTGATCCATGAGCCAGACCTCACATTTGGCTGTCCTGATGGCCACCCACAAAGCCAAACCTATGAAGCTGGCAAGCCACTTTCCACCTGTAGCCTTACACAGTCATTCTTCATTCCTAACACCTTTGTGATAATTGATTATGTTGCCTTCTTGCTGGTAACTACTTTGCTTCCTGTGTAGAGCCACTGCTAACGTACCTCTGCCTTATGAGTGTTCTGTGAGCCACAGAGCACTCATTATGGCTCTCTATCCAGCATATGTGACCCCAGAAGGCACAAATGGGCTCTATATCCAGCAGAATACAACTAGATGGTGGAAGAAGCATCTGAGAAGCAGACCATTTTTTTGCAAGTATTGTATAAGCTTGCTATTTTGTGTTTTCTTGCTGGGTATTATGTATGTATGTATGTATGTATGTGTGTGTGTGTATATATATATATATATGAATTGATATTTCAATATATTGGAAACTGTCCATTTTATTTCAGAAATCTTTTTAGTGTTAAGAGCTTTGATTAAAGAAATTTTTGTAATGTGAAAAATTTTTAAAAATAAATAGAAACAATCTGTTTGAAGACAAAATAGGTAAAGCTCTTAAGCACATAGGCATAGGCAAAGACTTTCTGAATAGAAGCCAGTGGCACCCAAAATAATCCTACCAATAATCAACAAGTAAAATCACATCATTAAAGTTAAAATGCTTCTACAGGGCAAAGAAAACCAACAACAGAGTGAAGAGAAAACCCAGAGGATGGGAAAAACTTCACCAGCTACTGATCAACCAAAGGACTAATATCTAGAATATATAAAGAACTCTAACAGTTGGATCCACCTGTATTAGAGACCCAATGACATAATTGGCTTCTTAAATGAATAGACATTTTTCCAGTGAAGAAGTATAAATGACCAATAGATACATTTTAAAATGTTGATCATTGCTAGGCATTAGAGAAATGCAAATTAAAACATTGAGATTCCATCTTACTTGAAAAAAATGGTAATATTCAGGAAATCAAATAATAACAAATGCTGGAAAGGTTTTGAAGGAAAATGAAGTCTTCTTCATGGTTTATATATGTGTTAACTGACAAAACCATTATGAAATTCCTCAAAAAACTAGAAATACAAGTTTCATCTGATCCAGCTATTCCCCTACTAGGTATCTTCCCAAAGAGTTGGACATATTATAGTGGTACATGCATACTCGTATTTATAGCAGTACAATTCATAACAGCTAAATATTGGAAATACCCTAAATGTCCATGAACAAATAAATAAAGAAACTGTGGTATTTACACATGATGGAGTACTGCTCTGCCGTAATGAGGGACAAATTTGAGCCACTTGTAGGAAAATGGATGCATTATGAGACCATCATTTTAGGTGAAACCAATCAGACATGCAAACTTAAATATTGTGTGGTTTCTCCTATATCAGAAATTCAATATGTAAATAAAGTGCAAAATAAAAAATAGATAGTAGGAAATTGCAAGCTGGATCTTTAGCATATGGAAAGGGAACCAAAAGACAGAGGAGTAGAGGGGAGGGAATTTCTAAAAGGAGAAGATAGTGAAGTGGTACGTGTTGCACCAAGTCCCTACAGGGAATGCAGTCATGCACTACATGCTGCAGGGAGGGGGCTTAAGAAAGGAATTAAGCACTATTGTGTACCTGTACCAATGCCCCATGATTCATGTAATCATAATGTACTAAAAACATGTAATAATAAAGAAATTTAAACTGTATTCAGAAAAAATTAGTTTGGAAAAGGAAGAAAAACGTGATTTTGTTATTGTGGATTTTTGTCTGCCTTTGAAAATGTTCCTAGGCCAAGTTTTCTTGTAGAATTGGAACTTTCCAGTTGGATTGACTTTGCTGTCAGAAAGTCAAGTTGATTGTTCTTCTCCAGACTGGGTTGATAATTGGCTGAATAAAATGTTAAGAACAATTAGTAAAGATAAAATTTGAAACTACTTAACACAACAGACAAACTTTATATGGCTCTTTTATCCCTTTTTTTCTTAATATCTCCAGTGAACACATTGTATAAAGTTATAGCTTTCTGTTGCATGAAGTATTTCTTCCTTGACCTACCTGCCATAACTGCTTAGCTTACATTGCACAAAGTTTCCATTCCACTGTTGAATCTTTTCAACAAAAGTCAAGGTGCTTTCTGTTTCACACAAAAGCATTTAAAGCACCAGCTTTAGAGACCGTAATTCGTGAATTAGATGGCTTGACATTATTTCTTGTTCAAATATAGAAATGCCACTACTGTCTTGTGTCTTCTCTGTCTCTCTTCAGTACACTTTTGTTTTGTGATGCTGAGAACCAGGGTCCTCACACGTGGTAGGAAGGCAAGTCCTCCAGCACTGAACTACACCCCTGGCCATACAGGACTTTTTCATCTGTGTACCCAGTACACACTGATGTTGATGTCAATACCAGCTTGACCTCCCCTTTCACCTTCCTGTTGTTTCCAACACTATTGCCTCTGCTCTTGTTTTGCCTCAGTCCTCTAAGTAATAATCCCCAGTATTTGTTATATCTAGAATTATTTTAAACTTCTCCACTGGAAAATTATATTTTAATTAAAATCTAGACTCAAATTCCCTTCCTTAATGATTCTTTTCTAAATGGGCAGCATATTCTCTACTAACAACTTCTCTCATTATTCTATTACAATTAACCTATCCATTTCAATGAAACAAATAAAAACTAAACTCGTATTTGTCTTCTTGTTACTCAAAATGTTTTTTAGAGGTTGAAGACTCTTGAATGTGTTCAGTAGAGTGCATTTCACTTTGTATTTTTAGTAAAGGTCTTTTTGAATTAGCAAAAGTTGAAGGTGTGTGTTCTGTGTAATAGCTTACCTAGACTTTCAGGCATGGTGGCCCACATCTTTAATCCCAGTACTCAGGAGGCTGAGGTAGAAGGATCGTCACCAGTTCAAGGCCAGTCTGGGCTATATGATGAGTTCAAGACCAGGCTGAATAGCATACCAAAAAACTAAAAAAAAAAAAAAAAAAAAAATCATCTGGATTTTTCTCAACTATTGAACATTTTTTTCTCAATGAATCTTCTATTTATCAATCTTCTTAAACAAAGTGGTCTTAATTGGATTTAGTCTTTCTATTCTGATTATCTGATCATCATTATTGTTTTAGTTTCTTGTTACTGTTACAAAGTATCACAAACTGGATGCCTGAACAGAAGAGATTCATCGGCTGGGGATATAGCTCAGTGGAATAAGCGCTTGCCTAGCAAGCACAGGGTCCTGAGTTCGATCCCCAGTACCGCCAAAAAAAAAAAAAACCAAAAAAAAACCCACAAACAGGAGAGATTCATCTTCTCCGTTTTGAGGGCTGGAAGACTGGGGTCAGAGCACTGGAAGGCGTTGTTGTCAGTGATGGCTTGAAGGGAAACCATTCTTTGCCTCTTTTGCTTACCTTATGGTGGTGTTCTGGCAATCCTCGGCATTGTTTAGCTATGGAAACATCTCCCCGATTACTGCCCCCGTCTCCACATACGGTTTTCTATTTGTGTATGTCAGTGTGGAATGTTTCCTTTTTAATAAGGACATCAACATTTTGAACTAGGGGCCTGCCGCACTCTAGCATGATGAAATCTCAACTAATTCTATCTCCAGTTACCCTGTATCTAAATAAGGTCAAATTCTGGGGTACTGGGGATTAGGATATCATCATCTATATTTGGGGGGGAGGGTGTAACTCAGCCCATAATAATCATGAACGCTATTTTCACGAACATTTCTACTGCAGTGATTTCTGCATAACTGAATGATAGGCACACTTACAAACTGCCCATAGCTCAGCCTTGGACACACCATTGTCCATCTCCCTCAGTCCAGTCTTCATCCTGAGACAGAATAGGCATTTCCTGAAGCTGTCACGGCGTTTTCTTCTGGAAGTGTCCAACTTTTCATCTCAAATGAAAGGAATGCCCAAATTCCTGACGTTAATATGTATTAAGAAAGAATAAATTGGTTCCAAGTTAATCTCCCTGCTAAGTAAAGACCTATTTGGGCAATAGTGTGTGCTCTATGGCATTTCTTGTAGTTTCCCAATAGTTCTTAGCTTATGACAATGAAAAATTAAGATAAGCGTATAAATTCATACAAAAATGCTGTGTATTTGAGATACTAGTATAGTATGTGATCATATCTCCATCGATCTGTCTATTGATAGAAGTGTTAGAAATTTACTATCTTGTGTATTGGTTGCCCCAAGACTTTACTCACTACTGTGGGAAAAATCAATTTCCCTTGAATTTTTTAAGGTATAAATTGTGGAATACAAGGATTATATTTTGTATGATTTGTACAGTGCCTGTCAGAGTGAGATCATTCAATAAACATCATACTAGGATGGAATGGAATGAAACTCAAGTGCTGTGAGCGGGTAAGGCAGTGTGAACATTTAGTGCTTTGCAGGTAATCTTCCTAAACAGGACAACGGGCCTGTACTCCCAAGCGCCAACTTATCCGAGGTGGCCAATGTGGTAGTCGGGGCCCCATGCTGATGAACCACCCACCGTGGTCCTGATTCTGGCAGCCACAGCCTATTGGGTGCTTTGAGTCTCAGAGTGCCTTCTGCCCAGTGAGTGCGTCTGTTTGCTTTGCCCCTCCCTTTGGTCATTACCCCCACCTGGCAGTACAGGGCAAAAACTGAGAGGTGGGACGGGATCACGAGGGGATGCTTCAGGAACATGGCTCTGCCAAGTATGAAAAGCTGCTTAAACAGTTCTGATTCTTAGAGCACATGTATAGCATGTCTGCCAACTCATTAATGAATACATTTTATTTTGTATATCATTCAACAGTCTGCTAAAAATCATTTCTCCTGATTCTGTTTTCTCATTCCTGAGTCTTGGATCTACTGTAAAATTCAGCCAGCTACACAAATAAAAAGCAGCATTACTCCCTGTCTTTTAATAGTCTTCTTTCATAAGTACCTGAATGAAAAAAGAATTAAGATCTGTTATGTACAGCTACCAACTCCCCACAGTGAAGGTAGTCATTATGTGCTTCAAACATGCACTAATAAAAGTTAAAATTAAAAATAAAAATGGCTCTGAATGTGTTTGAAAATATTTCCTGCATCTTATGCTTTGATATTTTAAAATCAATTTATTATATTTGAAAGTCAATTTAGATACTTATATAGTAAATCTTTCATTTATTTTTGTTAACAAATACAATTTTATATATTTATGAGGTATAATGTGATCTATGCAGATACTGTGAAAGATTGAATCTTATATATCAATCACTTCACCTGCATGTAAGAAATTTTGTTGAAAGCTTATAATAAATTTCACAATAGTAGAATTCCAACATAGTATTTGATAAAAAATAAAAATAGTTATACCCATTTTATAGCTGTAAGGGGGAGATATTGAAGTGCTAAATGCAATAATTAAGGTTATACTAGGTATTACTGTCATTCTACTTAATTTTTCATTCTGATACTCTGAGATTTAGTACTTAAATCCAGGGTTTAGGACTCAGTGAGATGATCCAAGTATTTGTGATAAAAAGATAAGACTGAGACATAGAGGATATTAAATGCCTTATAGCAAACGACCTAGCAAGGTTACAGAAAAGTAGTGCAATTTTGGACTTCTTCATTGAGTACTTATCTCCTTTAGAGAAGCTCGATTTTCACATTTGTGATGCCTGAAAACTGTCATTAAAAAATTAGTAACTCAAGGTTATTATGAGCAACTTTTAGGTTTTTAACCGTAAAAAACTAAATATACTGGTAAAAGCAATGCATTTATTGATTGATCTTAATTTTAGAATGTTTGAGCTCTAACATTCTTTTTCAGACATAAATCTAAATTTAACATTAGAATTCAATTATCCTTTGATTTTCTTATTATGTAGATATCACTAAATATTCTTAGGTATTAATACTTCTATACACATATGAAAATATCTATGTTTAAAAACTATAAAGTATACAGAATTTATCGGTGCAACTTCCATATGTAAAGACAGGAACTCAGCTAATAAGGATACAGGTACCAATCAGGCCAAAATTTAACCAGATTGTTACCAATCCGGTTGCTTCAGAGAAAAAGTATATGACATAGCCTTACATATTTTCACTTTCTACCAATAAACGTTTACAATTGAGAAATAAGCAGATTCTAGAAACCTCCAACGGCCCTGGAGATCCCAGCCAGGTGAGACTCAGAGTCCCTATGCTCACTTAGTTATCTGTTGGTGTCCCGTACTTACCTCATCTCAGACAGGAGCCATAGAATGTGGACCGGAAGTGGAGAGTCAGGCAGTCTCTAGCCCAAAAGAAACCTCAAAGGAGAGACTTTACATACACAAGTAAGTAAATAGAAAGAGCCTTCTTGAAGCCTTTCCAGGAAGAAACACCCGTTTCACCTGGAAGTAGCTGTAGAACTATAAAATGTGCCCTGTTACATGAGTATTTGCATCATCATTTAAGTCAAGAAGTGGAGAAAGCTGGGCCTATTCCAGAGGAAAGAACGTGGAAAGGGCACTAAAGTCTCTGGAGTTAGAGAAGTACAGGAAGTAGTGAAGGCAGTGTATTCTCTGAGGAGAGGAGGTGGATACACCAAATGACGGCCTTCCCAGACCATTCCAGGTAAGTTTCTCCACCTCCTTTAAATAAAATGTATTGCATTAAGCACTTGGAAAAGTAAGAATTTGTTCATTATTTATAAAGTTGTATAATCTCTCTCTACTTTGTCTGCTGACTCTTTTTCCTAAACGTGGCCAGTTTGTCTATATTATTAACATCCTGAAAGGAAAATCTACCAGACTACCAAGTCCAGTTTCCTTAGCTAAGACTTATTTGTATTATTGTCAAAAGCAAGAAGGCAGGCTTAGATGTGTGTGTGTGTCATTTGGTCTACAAGTAGTACGTCTTAGCGGCATGTATTGAGCTTTAACTCTGCATGCTTCAAATGCCAATGATTGTGTACCCCTTCTGGGCTAGTTCTTTGGCTGTGTACCTTTAAGTATGTTATCTTCTTTAATTTTTGCAACAAATCCTTTCAGAGATGAAAAGAAAAAGCTTCCAGGAACCTAATTAATTTGACCCTGTGCATACATCTAAAAAGTGACCCAAGGTGGAGTCAAACCTAATTCTTTCTGATGTCATGTCCTTCCTATTTTTAAACTACTTCTCATCCTACTCCTAACATTGTAGAAGATTTTGAATTGCCTTCTAGTAGTCTAAACAGCTTTAATAAGGGTGTAGAGATTTGTATAGCTCGTGATTCCATGGTGCTGCTATTTTATCACCTGAAAACATGCTCAACCCAAGCCACTTCTCAATTTTTCTCCAGTACAGTGTGCTAGTCTATCATATAACATTAATTTCCTAACAAATAACATTAATTTTCTGTATTATTTTGCGAGACACACATCTCATTTGATGTAGGTGTATAGTTTACCTCTCAAAATAATCTCAAAACATTCTAAGTTTTCCTAGATTAAAAATTATACCAAGCATTATTTGTTACTATTTAACAATAAAGTAATAAAACTGATTTGGAGTTGATATGAGGTACAGTAGTTTCATTATGAATCTATATAGTGTATATGTAGCTTTACTGCTTATAAGTTTCATAACCATTATATGCGGATGGTAATAGTACCTACCTCTTAATGTCATTTGAGGACTGACCCAGATAATACATGGGAAATACTTAGATTAGTCACTACCATATAGTAAGTATTCAATAAATGTTAACTATTATTGTACATGAGCATTTAGGAATAAAAAATCAAATAATTACTGGTAAATGCTCTGGAAATAGGAGCTCAATAAATATGTATTAACTTTATTAACTAAGTGCAAAAGTTTTTAAATGCTTAGAGTTACTGATCATAGTAAGTACAGTATTCTGACTACCTTGAATATAATATACAACAAAGTGTTCAATATCATTAATAACTGTATATTGTCCAAGAGCACTTACTGGCTGAAAGAGCCTTTTTAAAAAAATTAGGGTATCATTGCATTTTCTGACTTACCTTCTGAACTTTTAGTGCTATATAGTATATACTTCCTACTGAGGTATACGTGTGAGCCCTAAATATTGTAAATGTAGCTTTCCCTTTTCTTTAGTAATTACACAGGTGTGCCTTGTCTTATGGTGTAGGGAAAACAGACAGAAAGAAGTATGCACATGATAGAAAGCAGATAAATAGGTGGGGCACAAAAACAGGCAGCATTTCTCATGTGTGCTTCCTATTTGCCTGAGACAACAGAAATACACTGAAGGAAACAATATACGTCACAATTTGTGCCTGTGCTGGAAATGCTACATACTTTTCTGATGATGTCAAAACATAGTTTGCGGAGGCCTTTTTTCTTAATAAATATGTTTTTAAGTCCTGAGCTATTTACTTTCTGCAACATTTTCTCTGAAATTATCATGAATTAAATCTCCTAGTTCTTAGAACTAGTAATCTGATTCTGGTAATAGTTTTAGGAAAGGTTCAAAGGTTTGCCTGTCCCTAGAATGTTCTTCCTACCACTGTTATTTCTCCTCCTTCTACCTTTAGAAGTGATTCATGCATCAAGTATAGGAGCCCCATTTGTGCTTGTGTTGTTGTTCCTGATATATTGTATGATGGGGTTTTGCTTAGATGTGAATTTTCTCTTTTGGAGTCTAGTGACTACAGTGTGTCTTAAGAAAGAGGCTATGGCTTATTTCTCTCCCAGGACCTAGTATGATTGAATTCCTAAAATAGAGTGGCTGCTTGCTAAACATACAGCCAGTAAATCAGTAAACTTGCCAGCACACACACACACACACACACACACACACACATGCACACACACACACACTACATGGGGGACATGAATAAAATTTCCTTTGTCTTTGTATATTATTCAAGTGTTTGTGAACCTTTTGAAATTGCCTATGAACTTCTCAACATGCTTCTGAGTGCTCTAATCTCTTTGAGGAACATTTTTTAGTCTTTGAAAAAAATTTCACCTGTTTGTGCTCTTTCATTTTACTCTGAGCATCGCTTTGACACAGTGGACTTGAGTTGCTACCAAGTACTGATTATTTGCTTGAACCACAGGGAAAGTGTTAAGTATGCTTATTTTTGTTCGCACACTACCTGAGTGGTATTTTTGTGCAAGCACTGTGTTCAGAAAAGACAGGGCTTATGTCTATTCAGTGGAAAAGTCTTACTTTTAAACAAAAATTTCTGTCTTTAATACAGATGTACCATATTGTTAGGTATAGATAAATTTTTACAGAATTCCTGAATGAATCAGCCATCATTGCTATTTTGAGGGTGAGGTTAGAGATTTTTGAAAAAAGCTAAATGAAATATCCAGTATCACACCGCAAAATCAGAGAAAATCTGACGCTTACAACTCCTAGTTCTGTGTTTCCACAGTGTTACAAAAGCTCTCTGAGAAGTACCAGTATACGCCTGATTTCTCAACTTCACCTCAGTAAACTTTTGCAGTCCGGAGGCTAGAGACCTCTTTTGTGAATGCTGTTTGCCCAGTGAGTGTTGGCACCGGGAGGCCCTAGCAGATAAAGTGGAGGAACATATGGCTTCTATTTGAATACAAATCGCTGGACATAACGTGGTAATTCAGCTGCAGTGTCCTCTGTATTGTAAACGGAAAGAGTATGATTAGAGGTGTTTATAAACGGCGTCTGAATTCCCCCACACCCGCCCCACCCCCTTTCCACTGTATTTTTATCAGCCTGAATCATAGCCGTCCAGCGTCCCAGGCTCACAGCGTTATTTGTGAAAATGGCCAGCATGAGGAATTATTAATTAAAGCTAACAAATCACCCTGGCGAGCTGGACCCTGGCATGGCTGAAGGTTGATTGGCGAAAGTGTTCTCCTTTGGAGAAAAGACTTTTTGTGCTCGTGACGCAGTCAGGGACGGATTATTGAATATGCAAGTTAGAAGAAAAATCACAGGACAAGCAAATTGAGTATTTACTGGGAAATAATTGCTCTCTTAAGCTGTGGCTCTCTTCCTAAAATTCTTAACATTCCCGAGGGTTAGAAAGAAACTCAGAAAAATGCATCGGTACAGAGTACATTTCAAAAAAAATACATAGACTGATGTTTCAGATTTGTGCAGGTAAGTGTGATTGTGTGTGCATGGAAAGTGAAAGAAGAGAAAGCAAAGGAAAGATGGGGGAAGCATGACTGTTAGTCTGGAGAGGTTTTTAAAAACAACTTGTTTATTGGAATACTGCTCGGCATATTTCTAAGTTAAGAATTTAGTTCAGTGCTGCATTTATTGTGAAAGTCAGAGACATTAGGAGAGAGGCTTCTCGCAAAGTTGTTTGTCTTTATCAGCAGATGAATGTGTTAATGTTTTGTCCCAATAATAGCCTTCAATTTTGCTTAGATATTTGTAGATATTTGTATGAAATGATCACTTGTTAGAAAGATCTGCATTTTCAACATTGTTAATTGTGATGTGTCTTAACAGTGTCTTAAACACATTTGGGTACAAGTATTCCATTTATATTTTAAAGGAAACACTGTTACATTAGTTCCAAATCAGTCCTTGTTGAGAACTTCTAAAGGGACACTAAAGTTTTGGAACAGTTATTTGAACTCTGGGCTTCTATAATAACTGAAGTGTCAGTTATGTGGTCTTTTTATCCGGTATGTTGATTAGACTACTGAGTTTTGTGGACATTGTAGAATAAGGAAGACTAGTTTAGAGGCTTTTGCAAAAACAATTTTAAACACATAGAAATATACAAATGTAGAATTGAAGGTCATGTATAAAATGTAGACATTAAGAAACAGATACTTTTATAAGTACAGTTAGACTATGTCAATAGCATTACCAAAATACCTATATCCCTGAAGACGAGTTGCATATTCTGTTAAAAAACTAGAAAATGAGCCTTCATCAACAACAAACTGTTTTGACATGAGAAAAATTCGCTGGTGAAATAGCATTTTAGAGTTGTATTAACTATGAATAGCATGGATTTAAAACAAAGAAATAAACATAATTTAGATGGTGTTACCTAATTAATAATTATAAACTGCTTTATAAAATATCTACATTATAGTAATAGTAGAAATAATAATAAAAATAGAAAAATCTGGTAACCACACAAATTAAATGAGAGAATATTCACAAGGTGTTAGAGAATCATAATTTTAACAGGTGAATAAATAAAATAGATTTGGCCTTCTGATCTGTTCCTTGAACTACACAATATGTACTGCTTAGAATTTTTTCTTAGCATAGCCAGTTTACTGAAAAGAATATAGTTGGCCCTGTATGCAGTATAGATCTTCAAAGAAAATTTAGGTACTATGTTTTGTAAAGACTTTATTTCCTCTGGACCACATTCTGTCCTCAGATTTCAAGAAACAACCTGCCTAAAGTTTTTTGCAACTATTTGAGGGCAAAATTTGGTCCATTATTTTGAGATAGCAAAGGGGGCATTTAAAGCATATGTTCAGAGACTAAACCATCTGCCTGCTTTATTATGAATACCACAGATTTATGAGACCTTGGAAAGGCTCAAACATTGAACCAGAGTCCTATGAAAGATTTTAAGAATATGACATTCTGAATATTAAAAATGTTTTGCAAGCACATACTTTTGCTGAGTACTTTATCAGTCTACTGTGGAGGAATAGTATCGTTCTATTTCTTGATATGTGGGGCATAAGTAGGAAAGCATAAAGAGAGAGGTGAACCTTTGGCAAGTTACTGTAAATCCTTTCTCTCTGATTTAACCCACTAAATCTAAATACCTTTTGGAGTTGTCACCTTGTCGTTAGGAGAACTCACAGTGACTTAGAGAAGCATTATAAAATGGTGACTGTTGGAACAAAAATGAAGTCCAGCTGCTGGCTGCTGGACTATCTACAAATGAGTTGCAAAAGACATGCAGAGGCCAGAGTAGAGAGCGCTTCTGTAATCCAACTGTGATGTAATGGAAGTATGGAGCAGCTATTGGTTGCCTTACGAGGGGGGAGGGAGAGAAAACAAAAACAAGTGCGAACTGGCACCATTCCCAGGGGACACTGCTGTATCCCTTCACTATCAAGACAGGTATGAAAGTCAGAAATTAATGAAAGCACAAAATCATATTTAGATTCCAAACATAGTAATTAATAAAAGAACAAAATCATATTGAGGTTGCAAACATAGTAGTATTTCAGCCTACAGTGATCGTGTAAGACAAAATTAAAATGAGTATCATTTGTAAATGTCTGGTCCCAAATAGAATTCTTCTACCTTGTCTAAGTTTTACTACAATCAGACTGAAACTGACTGATTCATCATCAGAGGAAAATGAAGAAAATAGACAAGGTTCAATTTCATATAAATTTTCAGTGTTGAAGTGATTTATCAATCTCTGTTAGCTAATAAAATTTACTTAATAGTGTTGCAAGCCAAGGACTGCATGTTTCGCTTAAACATTCAAAGTAAAAAAATATGTGTATATATCAGATATACATATATTATTTTTAAAAGACAAACATGTTTTCAGAATTGTACACTTTGGGAGGCTGATAAGATGAACTTTTCTTTGTATGATCTAACAATTGAACATGAAGATTTTACAATAGCTACAGCTGGTTTTCAGAACTAAAGGATGTCAAAATTAATGAGTTGTGCTAAAAATGCCTATTTTAATTTACCAGTGGATCTCCCCATGGTTGTATTTTAATGTTATATCTCATTAAATTCCAATACAACAAGTATCAGGTGAATCTATAATCTATTCCATCAAAGTCCATGAGATATATTTTATGAGATACTTTTTAGGAGGTAAGTTTTATTGTTAAATCTTGAATGTGCATGTTATTCAAAATGTACATGTGTCCACACACAGAATTTTGTTTTGCTATTTCTGACACTTTGCTCTAATAAGAGATTTAAAATGACTGATAAAAATAAATACAGTAAAGCAAAATTCATAAATTCTAAGCAGGCAATAAAGATAAAATTAAACAAAATAACAAGTAAAAGTAAGTATATAAAAATGGAATCAGATGTGAAGTTAACGTGTGAACTATATTCAGTAAAGTGGTATCCAAGTTTCTTTAAAATTTCTTGCAGCCAAGTCAAAGAGAAAAGTATGACAAGTTATGTAATTTACAACACCCTTAAGAATAATAAAATCTGGTAATTTGAACAACTAATTTGGAGAAAACATTCTGCTATATAACAACTATTGGTAAATACCTACCATTTTGTCTAGTGAAACTCTGTATTGTTTCTAATGTTTCTGTTTTTATTTTTTATTCTGTCTAATGGTTTGATCAATCTTACATTCTTACATCTGGTAATCTGAGCAACTTCAATGATGATAACAATATGTAATATAACAACCACTGTTAATTCCTATCCTTTTGTGCTGAAACCCTGTATCATTTCTATTATTTTTGCTCTGTTTTGTTGTTGCCTATGTTGTTGATATTTTGCTATTGTTCTTTTTTATTATTCTCTTTAAAATAAAAAAGAATAATAGAATAATTTTCCATCATCCTTCCCTAAAGTTTGAAAAATGACAGACTCATTTAGGGAAATCAGTGATAAGACGTGAAGACAACTCTCATTGACAGTAATTATAGGCTGCAGAGACCTGAGGGTCAGATCAGATGCGGGAACAGTACCTGCCTTGAGACATGGATGTGGACGTAGAGTAGCGTAGTCTCTTCAATGGCAGGGTGTGACTGTGGGGTGCGGGGAGCTGGAGAATAATAGTAGTGACGCAACATTTGCTAGGCCGACATCCCATGGAAAATGCGGAGTTAGGAAGGAGGGCAGCTTTAAAACTGTTTCATATAGATACACATTGGAACAACCCATCAAAGATTTAAAAGGCTCCTACTCTTATACTTATGGAAACACAGTTTATCAAATAAACATTTTGAATCAACATTAATTTTCTAAATTGCACATGAAGCATTGCTGTGTTGCTGCCATTCTTCCACTCCTTTAAAATGATTGTCAGTCTTTTTGAAGTTTTACCACGAGCCCTGTCTGGCCTGAAATTTAAATATTTCTCGCCCTTGCATCCTCTCTTGGTTCATTTTCAAAAGTCTTAGCAAAGTGACTAATCTTTTCACAGGTAATTTTGATGATTAAGTCACATTTAGCAATAAAATGTCTCTATACTAAAATGGTGTGAAGCATAAAGTTTTGGGTTTTTTTTCTACTTATCCTTGTAGCTTAATCCATAGTTAGCAGTGCAAGAAACACCTGATCAGGATTACTAGGACAGTTCTTAAAATGAACATTTTTTGACCCCTTTCCAGAATTTCTGAATCAATGCTCTGAGGATGGGGCTCAGGTCTCTGTAGTTTGGGAAACTGCTCAGATTAGTTATGCTTATTAACATTTAATAATTGGTGTTTTAAAATTATGACTTTTAAATTTATAGTATGTGAATTTGAAAAGGTAGGATTTCCCTACGGTAGTTGGTAAGGGTTCACTAAATTAATACAAACTAAAACACTAATATATATGTAATAATACATTACAATTTCCTGCTATTAAAACTACAACAGTGTAAACACTGAGTTTGTTTGAACTTTTGAGACCATATTTCACCATTTTATGAAACATTTAAAAATATCTTAGGCAATATTTATTGAGAACTGTTATATGCTCAGTCATGCGTTGAGTCAGGGTAATAGATATACAATGATACATAAAAGAGAATCGGTACTTGTCTGGAAAAACTCAAAACTAGGATAATTATATTATCATTAGGATATTATCTCCTAAAATTAGGAAAACTATGAATTGCCACATAATCTCCTCTTTAAGTAAAAATCAAGGTTCCATATGGTATTATGTCACTGTAAGTATACTTGTTAGTGATTTCATGTACTAGAACCCCACTATAGTTTGGAAGGTGTCATTTGGAAGATGTAGAATCTTCCATTTTTCTGTGCAGAGACTTTGCCCCTCATAGCTAAGATGGGAGGTGTCATGTAGACCTGACACATTTCTCTTGTTAATCACTGATGTCTCACCAGTGTCCCTCCTGAGGAGAGAAATGTGTGAGTGCACTGGACATTAAGAAGACTCCATGCCTCTTTCCCTTGTCCCTCTGGTGGCTCAGATGGCCGGTAAGAAATGCTGGATCCTCATTGGTGGCAACCTCTCTGATTGATATGTCAGGGTCAGTTGAAGGACCCAAACTGTTCTCCCCAGAGTGCTTTGCTCCACAAGTTACTGCAGCGCTAAACGTTAAGCATGGATAGGCAAGAGGCCGCATATTGCATGTCAACGAAATTAAGTAGGTAGCCAGTCTCAGGAAGAGAATGAGAGTTTGCTATTTCACCGATAGTTCATGTTTTCTTAGGAAAGTTTTGGGGACACTCTCTCCCTTTATTATTTCCAGAACAATATGAAAAATATTATGAGAACTTCAATATTTTTCCTTTCTTGTCCTGTTCTTTAACATATATTTGTTGAGAATTGAGAGTCATGCCTTGTTCTGGGAATGAGGGATATAAACAAGTAAAATAAAGTTTCTACTTTCAAGAAGTTTATATTATAATGGGTAAGAAGGGAATAAAAATACTAAAATATAACATGTAAGTCATATAAGTATAATAATAATATGCTTTGTTTTGAGACATTGCCTAGTGTGTTTTGCATGGCTTCTAATTATACTTGTGTTTTTTCATTGTGTGTATAATATATCTCTATATCTCTATCACTTTTTCTATGTCTGTATCTGTATCTCTATCTCTATCTGGTTCTTTGGAAAATAGACCAGTAAATTTAGCGCATAGGATTGTGGGTAGCTCCTGCACATAACGTAGGGGAAAGACATGTTACCTGAGAGGACCACGTAGTATACATAGTAAACCATTATATCATTCTTTTACAGCTCTTTTCTTATTCTAGGGAATGTGTATTCTGTAATTTTTTTAACTGACTGGTGGTCATTCTGTATGCACAGTTTACCTAAGACATAGATAAGCTATGGAATCGACCCTTAAGGGACTTAACCTGCAGTCCAGAAGACTGAGAATTAATAGTAGTGTGTGGAGGACAGGGTAAGGAGTGCTGTCCTAGAAGAAGTCAGGGAAAAGAACAACAGGATAGGTTTCCCAGAGTAAATTTTAAATGAGATTAATACCCTAAAAATAAAACAAAAAGCATTTTTAAAGTTCTAATTTTCCCCTTGATCCTTAATGAATAAAGTTCTCATTTTCTCCTAGTAATATGTGTTTCTGGGAGAAATATTTTAGACAGTAAGAAGACATATGAACTCAACACTTAGTGAAACCATTATTAACATTCATGAGACACTTTTTTGAACATGTATTATGTTTTAGATCTTAGCCAGTCAGCCACAGGTTCTCAGAAGGGAGCATTTTAATTGGCAAGCAGCATGAATGACAACACAAAACTTGACTCACGTTAGTTGTGTTCAAATTTGGACTTAGAGACCAAGTGGGCACCAACACCAGTAATGTCAGGAGAACAACACAAATACAATGTTCTTCTGAATAAACATCAAAGCACTTTTTAACCTCCACCTAGAGTATCTGTGAGAGTCAGACTCTTCTCGGTCAAACCCTGGCTATACTTTTCTTTCTGTATGATCCTAGTCGAGGTTTTGAGCTTCGGCATCTTGGTAAAATTAGATTATTCATAGTACTTACCAATGCAATGTTTTGAAAAATGAATAAGATAATGCATATAAAGTAATATTCACAGATAGTATGTAGCAAAGTATTTAATAAATACCATCATTACTATTATGCTTGGTATTATGATTATTACTATTATAATTATTTTATTACCAGGAAATATTGTTAAAAATATATTTTGTCCAGTAAAATAATGTTATCATTACTCACAATATAAATCAAAAGACATTTCCTACTGAGGATGGGTCAGAGATACCATCTTTGTAACACATATTAAGAATCTGGGTTTTACAATTGAAAATTACAATCTGACTTAGTAGATTAATGATATTTTGCAGACTAAATTTGTTTCTTGGTGGGAATATCTAAAACTACCTTAATGCCTTTGTTGTTACAGATTTATTTCTACAATATTCCATTAAGTTTGCTTTATTAAAAAGAATTTTTAAATTCAAAACCCCAGTTTTTTTTAGATAATGTCACATTCCTTTATATATCAATGATAGAAAAAGATTAGAAATATAGTTTTACCTAAACAGGGAAGCTTTAGGAAGAACATTCTTACTGCCATGCATGTGTCTCAACATAATAGTGTTAGCAGGTACTACGTAGTAGGCAACTTAAAATGTTTATTGGATTATATTTTGTGAGAAAAGGCATTTTCTGTTGAATAATTTTAAGAGAATGATACAATAGAATAACAATGTATTTTTAAGAGTAGTTCACAACATATTATGTTAACATTTTTGGGTGTGTGTGCGTGCGTGTGTGTGTGTGTGTGTGTGTGTGTGTTTATGAATGAACCCAGGACCTTTTACATGCAGAGCTAGAGCTCTATGACTGAGCCACAGCCCCATTCCCTAAATTTTTAAAAGTACAGGCTCTCTTCAGTATGAGAAGCAGAACTATGTCATGAAAAGAACATAGAATCTGTAATTGCAAAGAGTGGGCTTGGTGTCTGTTTATCATCTCCACCATTTACCAATTATATCATCATAGAAAGTTATTCCTGTGTCTAAGTCCTCAAGTAGAAAATGAAGCAATCGTATCTTCATTGGGATGTATCTGGCTCTGTTAAGAGTTCTCGGTACATAATAGGGACTGTATAAATGATACCACCTATCAATAGCAGTAACTGTGTTGGTAAGACAAGCCCTATGTACAGTGACCATAAGATCAGACATATATATTATAAAACATATATTATAGTAAGTATATAAATGATGACACTTGAAAACATGTTAATATTTGAGTCCCAGTTGAAACCTATATAAAATTTTGTCTAAAGGTTTCTCGCTTGAAAAGATAGCTTTATACTTAGCTATATGAAAATACGATTGAAAAATCCAAACTAAGTTAATTTTTAAAAATGGACAATAAAAGCAAAAGCTCCCCTAGGATTGATTACTAACACAACCAGGTAATTTTGGCTTACTGCAACAGACAACCGCAGACAATGCTCTGCCTCACATGGTAGAAAAAGGGAAATCTCTTAGGTAACCTGGAAATCTCATAGGTAACCCTTTCCTCTTGGAACCCACTTCCAAGTAGTGTTATTTGGAAGCATCTTAAAGATCAAAAGGCTATCATTACTAGTTGCAGTGGTAGCTACATATGGAATATGGCTGCAGAGATTCACAATATAAAAATAGTACATCGCTAAATTCAAAATTCTGTTAATGTCACAAACAGTGGGATGTGAAACACAAATGAATTGTGATGACAGTTGAGTACCAAGCTGCCTATTTTTTCCCCCTCAGAGCTGCCCAAATTTGGTTTTATATTTTCCTCAGTCCTGATTTAACCCATCAATATTTGTATTTTCTGTAGCTAGCATTACCTTGGAACTTACCACTTCAGAATTTTCTTCCTAAATGCCTCTCAATTTGTACGATTTTTGTTCTTGCTACTTTCCTTCTGACAGACACGTAGTTTTGAATCTTTTTTTCCTACCACTCAGTTTAGAGTCAGAACTTTGAATACTTTTTAAACCTACAGACTCCTGTGTCTGTGTGTTGCTCATTACTTTTCCTTTTTTCTCAAGTGCTTTAAGTGTCACTCTGTAGTTCTTGATCTGCAGGCTCTTAGTATCAGGTGTATTTCTTCTCCGTGTAGCTTTGACTTGGGACACTTGCTGTCACCCTGATAATCTCCATTAATTTCCTACTATGCTTTTTAAAAACCTGTTGTTGTTGTTGTTGTTGATTGCTGCCCTTTATGCTATAAGGTCTTTGTGATCCTGGATTTTGAGAGAAAGGCTTATGAACCAAATAACTCTCCCCTTTAAATGCACCATTCTGCATAACCCTAAGCTACCTTGATCTTTGGGGAATGTCATTTTAAAAATCTCTGAAGAGTATTGCTAAAATGACCAAATTTTATAGGCTTTTTGAGTTTTGTACCATGGATAACACACCTACCTCACCTAGCAACAATCCTAGATAAACATTTTTTTATTTGGATTTTTAGTCCACATGGTAATTCGGCTGCCATTTGCTGATGACCTCTCTGTGCCAGTCATGTCACATTTAATTCTTAAAACAATCCTTTGTGGTAGGTACTACTATCTTCATTTAATAGATGAGAAAATCTTGACCTAGGGAGGTTAAATGACTTGCTAAAGGGTGAAACCTAAGCTTGTAAAGCTCTACTGATCTATCTTTGTCCATTGCCACAGGCTTGTGCCTCGTTATATATTTATATTATTTGTACTAGGAAGTTTGCAGTGTAATTTGATTGAAGCATAGACAATTTCAGCAGAACAAACAACACAAAGATGACATTTTATTGTTGTATCATTTTATTGGAATAGGAACCAAAGATCTCCAGAAAGAAAACATGAGTATGGGCAACTTCCTGTGCTGCTAGCTTTTGCTTCAGGCAAGATGTTATTACTAATTTTTAAAGAAAGTTGAATTTTAAAAAGTGGCTCATAGACCAAGGATTGTTGACTTCGCATTAGGAAACTCTTATTACTTAATGTAGACTTTTCCTCCAAAATTGAAATCTGCTGATTCTCAGCAAACATATTCTGTAGTCCTTTTTCCCAACAAATTGTCTGAAGAATTATTATTGTAATTACTTAGTAATTTTATGTAATAAACACGATACATTTTAATCCAGTCAATTTATGTTTCCCTCATGAAGCATAAAAGCTATTTTACATTTATATATAGCCTTTACAGTTTAGAAAATATGATGAAAACGATGCCATTGTTCTTTTTTTAAGGTGACCAAAAATAGGGATATGTAATTTGGCAGTAGTTGTCACCTATGGTAAAGCAGCAGTGAGACTGGCCGTCAAATTTAGAATCTCTGCTTTGCGCAGCCTTTGGGCTTTGTTCTCCTTTTGCCGTTGTGCAGATGGAGCACGAGCTCCTCGGTTTGCCCTCCACACACCATGACCCTGCTTTGGACACTGTATAGACTTGTTCGCAGTTTTGTCACAGCCCTTTACTTCATTTCTCTTCTGAAATTTCTCTGTAATTTAGAGTCAGATTTTAATAAAAGAAAGTAAAAAACATAAAGACACAAGAAAAGAAACTATAAGAAAAACCCTTGCATCTTTTTTCTTCAAACAGTCCCCTGAGTGGGGAAAAGCTGTAAAACTTTTACTATAAAAATGTAAGGATTTGGGGTCATACCACACTTGCCCTGGTTAAAATTCTGATAATTGCCAATTTTGAAATGTCTTCACTATTTTTCACTAGTCTAAAATTAATGTGAGGTAGATGTTTTTCTCTTTTGCTTTTTGAAGATTCTAAAGTTTTCTTGTGTATTTATTAAAAGTCCCTATGAAACTCTGTTTCAAACCCTGTTTATTAAGCAAATAAATATTGCTATTTTTATAAATCTAAATACCATTCCTGTCTCTGAGTGCTGAGTATCTATAACTGTTATTCTGTTCTTTAAAACACTGAGTCCTAGAAATATAAGTGAAAAGTAAAAGCTCAAAAACATTGACATTTTATAAGCCAAAGTTTAATGTTCTAGAATCTACTTGAAATTGGCTTGCTGTCATGCTATTTCTAACCTTTCCACAGATGGAAGCATTACACAGGAGTTGAGCCATGTGGAAATGATACCCTAAAAATACGTAGACAAATTGTATAGAGAGACCGTACACCCCATCCCATCTCACTCCTCTGAACTGTTGACATTGGAAAATACTTTTTCAGAAGTAGATCATTATTTGCTTGATAAATTTTAACAATTGTGCGAAGTGCTATTTTTGTTTGTGAAACATATGAGAGTCTTCTGACCTCTTTTTCCTTTTAGTTTTCCTTGGCTCAATCTAACAAATCTTGAATATAGATTCCATATGGTTATAACCCTAATCAAACTGTATTTGAAACCCATGTTTTAGACCATGTTTCTCTGCTAGCATGACTTCACAGATAAAGTGAAACCAAAAGTCTTGTTATGACAGAGTAAAATGAAAGGAGCAACAGCCATTTTGAAAATGGTTTTAATAGTGACTAGCCGCCCATTTTTAACGCACCGTGGAAGCCATCTTAAACCGTGGATAGGAGAGGGGATAGGAAAATCAATGAAAGGGAAAGATCCCTGTCACGGATGAGGCCTAAACATATGCTTAGGACTAACTCCCTCTCTGCCTGTCTATCGTGTTCCGCTGAAAGGTGTGGGAAAAAATCGCCAGCTTCTCCTAGAACGAAGTGTCCGGATGAGCGAGTGTGTAAATAATTAAAAGAATAAACTAGAGCAGGAAAAAAAAAAAAAACAGAAGGGCGAGAGATTAACCACTGAAAATACTGAATATGTCAAAAACCTAAAAACTAAAAAAGACAAAAGAATTTTCTTCCAAAGAAGATACCTTCCATCCTTCACCAGCCGCCCGGATTTGTGAATGTCACAATAGAAGCCCTGTCGGGAAAGAACACTGTCTTCATAGTGGCTTCACTAGGTGTTCAATTGCCCGGGGCAATCTGATCAGCGTGTCCTTGTTTCTAAAACTGAGTAAACCAAATCAGGATGAAGGAAACAGAGTTTAATAGTTAACTTTTAGAACAAGGAACGGGGAGATGCTTTTATTCCATAGTCCTGATGTTCATTCCAACCTCATTACTTACATCTGTTCTGAAAGCATGTCTAAGTTTCTGCAGAGAGTAACTTTGGCTGAATCCTAAAGATGGAAATATAGCTTAATGACCCGGAATGTGGAGTCTCTCTCAATACAGGTGAATCTTTGTGATAAATCATGCTCTAGAATCCAAAATATCGTTATTTTTTCTAGTAGTCCTTTGTTCTGTTACTAGTTATCTCTCCTGTTCTGATTCTAGGAATATGCTAAGGTTTTCTGAATATGCAGTTACTTTCGGTGAGTTTCCCTGAGGAAGTTTATATCTTCTTCCAAGTTGGAAGTTTGCAATGTTTTGAGATGCAGTTAGATGTACAAATCCAAAAGATCTTAGAAATAATCCTTTATTTGACAAAGGGAAAGAACAAAGGAAGATGTATCTTTTGGCTGATTCTATTGCCAGTGATCAAGAGTGTTTGACTAGTGGGCTTTTTATCCTGTCTACTGCTTTCTCAGAATCCTAATCAGACATTCCCGCATGTCTAAGAGAATCCCCACAACTCTTAGCATCTCCTCCATCTCTTCAAAAGAAGAGTACTTATAGATTAGGATTTAACACATTTAAGGAACACACATCTGAGTTATGAAGTACTGTGAATAGAAAACTGAGGATAAGTTCTTTATAAGCACCGAGTTTATGAAATTGTTGAAAGTGTTTGGTATGGAGAGGTTGTTAATATTACACTTAGACTAAACAGCAATAACAATTACTTCCTTCAGTCTGGTTCCATTGAAAAGCAAGCAAAAGTATAAAAATTAAAAATAGATGTCAAGGATATAGCTCAGTGCACAAGCACCTGCCTAGCAAGCACAAGGTCCTAAGTTCGATTCCCAGCACCGGAAAACAAAACAAAACAAAACAAAATCAAAATAGCCAAGTGAAAGAGCACATGTCTATATTTTTGGTATATGACCGTATATCTTTATTGTAGTTCCTCTGAAGGGTTGTTTCTGATGTTTCTAAAAGATCGCTTTTGTGCATATCTGTGTAGCCCTTGCAACAGTATTTCTATTTTCTTCAGTCTCTGTTTGAGCTCTTTTCTTCACGCTTGTAAAGAGGCCCTTTTTCTAGCCACTTTGCACCCATTCACCATTTCACTAGGACAGATGGATGTTTTTCTATATAATGCTTATCAAAGTGAGAAGAGAGCAAGAATAGATTTTGAACAGTATTTTACCAGTATTATTGAAAAATTAGCTTCTGTATATTCTACATACACAGCAGCTGCATAAAATGCAAATTCTATTCGTATCTGATCTCTTCTGCATTTATCATGCTGAGTATTGCTGCAGCACCTAAGCACTTTATGTTATTTCCTCTTACTATTATTTACCACCTGATCGTTCGGAAGTGCTTTTTACAATCAAAGAATTTCATTAACAGCCCATTCTCTTGCTCTTTGTTTTTGCAGCACCCTTGCATGTAAAAGTATCAAGCATCTTGGCTGTAACAGATAAATTACAGTAAAAAGATAGAGTGCTTCTGACAGAGATGGAGGGAAATCGTCCCAAAGCATCTACTAGAATCCACTTTATGTTTTGTAGTCTCCAGACAGTGTTATAGATGCCTGTATATTCAAGTGAAAAGCCAACCCCTGGGTAAGCACGTTTACATATGGTTTGCACCATTGTGCTAATCGGACGTGTGAGGCAAGGAGCAAGAGTACTGTCCGCACTTCACATATAGAGAGGTTAGGACAAAGGTAAGTTCTCAGTGCGGGGGACTCGTCATTCCTATTGACTCTTGAGCTGCTCTTAGCCCAGAACTATAGAATTCAATGTTTTAAAATCCAGAAAGCTACTGTTACATTTTTTCCACCAACAGGATAGAGACTTGTTTATTAAAAAGTTCATTGTGATTATAGAGAAAGGTG
Organism: Dinomys branickii; assembly: GCA_004027595.1. NCBI lineage: Eukaryota > Metazoa > Chordata > Mammalia > Rodentia > Dinomyidae > Dinomys > Dinomys branickii. Next base: position 32,399 of record PVLD010004903.1, on the reverse strand, counting down.
CGTGGTTGGTACCTTAACAGTTTGATTGAATTAAAATCAGGTTCACGCTGGGGTTCTTGCTCAGCTCTCCTCCTTGCTTTTTCTCTGACTCCGAGCTAATTGCATAACCTTTGGTTGACTTGTGCCTCATCTACACATTCAAAGTGAAACTCAGAAATGAGATTATTATCTAACTAAAGTAGGCTGTAACATTATTTCTCTAAGTATTTCTGAGAGAGAATCTCAGATTTCTGATTTAAGTAGATAGTAATGAAAAGGGACAACTTCATACCTCAGCTTTATGTATCCTTGCACAACAATGCTATGGAAGCAGATGTATCAGGATTGCTTGGGGTGATCAGAATTATTTAGAGTGTTTAATAAAGTCTAGATTATTGGCCATCCCCTCCCCAGGCCCATGCCTCCAAGCCTCTGCTTCTGAATCGAGGGTAGAAACCAATCTTTTTATTTCTAACTCTTTCCCAGGGAGGGCAGATAGGGAGCACACCCTTTGAATCGCTACCCTCAAGGAGCTGTAGCTTCAGTGCAGCAAAGGAAATCAAGGCTCAAAGTACCTTCATGCATGACAGTAAAGACATTGAGTATGGAAGCAAACCTAGACCTACTGACTTCAGATTTTATTGCCGCCCCACACCAGATATTTTCCCCTTCACTTTCACTGGAGACATTTTCACTTAACTTCTGTGATCTGAATGATTGTCAGTTGCCTTGAGATATTAAGTGAAACAGTGTTGTAATGAGGGATCATTGTGTCTTTTCCTGGAAGATGTACCACTTCTTTGATCCGATTTATGAAAGGAGGAGTCCATTCCAAATTTTAATGAGTATGAATAGTTTTTAAGGGGAGTCTTATATATACACTTCTACCTCAGTTGTTGACTGGATCCAAGCTTGAACTTTCTACTACTCAAGCAGCAAAGTTTAAAAAAATCTGCTTGGAGTTAGTGACTTGCGGTTAGTGAGTTTGCTCAGTGGTCGAAATGAAAATCTGAAAAGCCTATACAGGCAGAGAAAGCTCAGTCTAAGTGCCCCTCTCACCCAGACAACATACCATGCTCATGTTAGTGCGTTAAACCATTCACCATTGTGTTCTTTTTTTTTTTTTTTTTTTTTTTTTTTTTTGCGGTACGAGGGATTGAACTCAGGACCTTGTGCTTGCCAGGCAAGCACTTATTCCACTGAACTATATCCCCAGCCCCTGTGTTCTTTTTATTTTAATGCACATTATTTGTGTAAAATATTGTAACCATGGCTTTAAAGAAAGTTAATGATACCAGCAGTAAAGCTAATGGGAAAATTACGAGAACAATAAAGAAAGATAACATTACAAAAGTTGTTAAAGTTTCTGAAAAATGAATTTATAAGTGTACTTTTGGGCCACAGAACCAATTGTTTGGTTTTCCAGTGTTTCTTATGGGAAAACTGTGTTCAGTTCTTGAAGTTTTCTGTGTTCAAAGACAAATTTGGAAAATACTGGGTTCAACCACCTCAGTCAGTATCACTGTACGTTTTTGGGCAGGGCATGGTGAGAGTAATAAATACATGTGAATCTTTTTGTGTATTCATTGTATCTTGTAGGTAAATGTAAAGAGGTCACTCTTAGCTGGTGATAAGACCAACTTCTGCAGGGACAATGTCTTGTAAAAACGTCTTCATGGATCTCACTTTTCCAAGTGCTCATTATAAAAGAGCACAGTGAGGCAAGGATGAGATGGCAGGGAACAGCCACTGTAGCAAGCGCGAGGGCCCGGGAGCTCTAGAGCTGGGCGTCTGTTCATGGGTATCTCCTTACCTCCCTGAGAGGGGGGAGGGGGCGTAAGTGGTTTCCGACCTAGGCTAGGTGTTACAGAGTTTGGAAATGTTTGTTCGCTTGTTTGTCTTTGTGAGACAGGATCTTGCTATGCATTCAGGCTGGGCCTTTAGCTCACTTTGCAGCCCTGGATGGTCTCAAACTTGCAGTGATCGTCCTGCATTAGCCTCCTGCGTGCTGGGATTACAGGCGTGCGCCACCACACCCAGCCTGAGTTCGGAAATGAATGCCCATTTCTGAGGCCCATGTCTGAGCTCAACTGTAAGGAATTGATTTAGTTAGAAGCCATAGCATACACATGTAATCCAAGCACTCTGGAAAGCAGAGGCCGGAGGATTGCAAGTTCCAGCCTCGCCTGGGTAACTTAGTGAGAATTTTCAAAATTTTAAAAAGTATTATATATGGGACTGGGACTGCAGTGAGAATGAGTCCTTGGGTTTAACACCCCCTACCTCACCCCACCAGGAAGAAAAAAGAAAAGACCACTGAATTCTGATTTAATTGTTCTAGTCTATTTACATTTCAGCTTTAAATAAGTCGTTTCATATACTATCTTCTCATCCGTAAAATGCTAACGTGTGTAACACTCCCTCCTTTCTCTGTCACCTGCTGTAAGAGTTGCCCGTTTACTATTGGCTGAAGATGATTGTAACCCTTCATTTTCTCCTACAAATGTTAAATAAGGCTTAGTATACAGATGAATAGGAAACCTGGTTTTTATAAGCGATCATACTTTCAAGCCCATTTGGTTATCACTGTGTTTACCATATTTTAAATCTTATTATATCATCAATTTCAAAAGTTCAATTTTGGGGGGAAAAACACTCTATGTATCTCTCTTGAAGTAAAAATTATGCTTTGGGGTGGACAGAGAGTAATTATTTGACTGTCCAATAAAAGTACAGATGGTTCCATTTTTCTTGACTCATCTCACATCGCACATTAGTCAGGTCACATGCCTGAGTCTGGGAATGTTTGCAGCACTAGGTCACTTGCTCAGCTTTGGGGCATATAAAAGACTATTTGCCTGGCTTTTAAGTCTGTGGCTCTTACATGGTGCCTGGCATGGAGATAGGAAGGACATTTTTTCCATTAATCTTTTTTATTCTGTTTTGAAAGGAAAAGTTGAAACGGAGTCCCTACTGAGATTTTAACATGTTCCATGGTGGTAACCATAGGAAATGGGGAAACAGGAAATTTTGGGACAGAAGGGAAGCAAAGAGTCCATCTCAGCCTGTCCTCACCTCTCAGATACCAGTAGGACTCTATATCATTTTTTGTATCTAACTGCATATCTAATTCTTTTGCATTTCTGTAGTTTTCTTTCTGATAGTAGAAAAGCAGTATTGTCAATCATCAAGAAACAGATTGTTCTTTCAGCAGGACTCAATACCCACTTCTGGACAAATCAGTGGAGCATTTAGATATGAAAAAGGCTAAAGCATGGAAGTTTTCATTTGGAAAAATTCATTTCTGTAATTAAAGAGATTCTCAAAACATGTGACGATAGAGCCCATGTAAGTTCATTATGGAAAAAAAATTATTTCACACAAAAATATATAAACACAGAATGATTACATTTTTCTTCACTAAGTGTAGAGTATTTAAATTCATACATATACCAATCCATGTACTTCCATCCTCTCTCCTCCTACTCCCTATCCCAACCTCTAGACACCAAAAATATCTAGACACCAAAAACCAGCTTTTGTGTTTAAAAGATGCTGTCATTGCTATTAAAGTGAAAGTGCTAGCCAAGCATGTTGAAACGGAAATAGGCAACTTCATGCATGCCTGTGTGTGTGTGGGTGCGTGTGTGTGTGTGCGCACACGCTTCCTACTCATACCCAAAGGGAACATATTTCATATAATGTGTTCAGGTAGAGCTCTTTTGAAAATTTACCATTTTAAGAGTGTTGTACATATTATGTTTCTATTTTCTTTTATTATCCAATAGGTATTATGAGTGAGACTTAAAAACATCACTTGCACATGTTGTTATATTTAAATGCTGAAGTAGAGCTAACCAAGTAGTAGTCATGGCCATTAGTAACTTTCGGATACAGAGTTATTAGATCTAGCACCAAACCTTAAAATGATATGAAAATTCAAAATGATAAGGTTTTTTAGAAGCCAGCTATTACCAGGTCAAAAGTATCACCTGACAATACTAGCATTATAATTATTATTGCTTTATTAACTTAACCACCTCAGATTGCATAGTTGTATACAAACACATTTGTATAATAAAGTTTTCTTACAAAAACATACACATAACCACAGATAAGATGTCTTGTTGATACACAGTCCATAAAATAGAAATGTTCCATAAAGGCAGGGCAAAGTTTCCTCAAGGAGCCGATTAAAAGTCAGGGTAACGTGCTCTAAGAGTACCTGTGTGCTAGGTCAGACTCTGCTGTAAATGATTTAATACTAAATGACTGAACTGCTCTAGGCATCAGTTCCCACGTCTAACTCAATGGCAACTTACAATCAACTATAATGATTAAAATAATTAAGGTCATAAAATTATTTTGAAGTATTCAATATTACAGTTAAATGATCAAGTTTTAAATGGAATTTTTGACCAAGTTATTTTTTTTTAACATTCTCTTGTTCCAAACATTAGAAACTCAGGAATCTCAAAGCAGTGGCAAAGCCTCTAAGAGTTGCACAATTTGACAATAAACAGAGCCTTAATGAAGGGTCTGGGTTAAGTAAGGCCTCATGATGATGCACTATAGTTTTTAAACTCATACAGGATAGGGAAGACAGTGCAGTCTTTGAGAAGGCACGGGACCCGACCACATTCCCCATGTCTCCTGAATTCTCTCAAGTTTGACCCAAAGGATGGGCTGAAAGGCTAATCCAACAGTGGGAGCTCTGGTGAGAGAGAAGAGTTTCTGCATAAAAGTGTACAGCAGTTCTCAAGTTTAAATGTACCTCAGTTGGAGCAGGATGAAAGTGCACATTCTAGGGCTGTATCACTACAGAGCCTGACTTGTGGTGGTTTCCTGGAGAGTAGGGTTGGAGGGGCTGTGACTCTACATTGCAGCCAGTTCCCATTAGCATTTGGCCAATGGTGTTCTTGAAACTGCACTATAAATTTTTTGTCATTCAGTGCTTTAGCATTCAAGATAATACTATTTTTCGTTATGGGCAGAATGAAAGAAATTATTTAATGCCTCATAAAGCCCCACAGACAGAACATTTTTTTGAGTAGAAATATTTTATCTTTGAAATTATCTCTGTTTGTTCCTACTGAATTTGCATGTTTTGGCTTTTGGGAAAGAATACAAATAGATCTGGTTTTGTCTGAAATTTTACTTAATTGGCACTGTAGGATCTATTAGAATAGGGAATATTTTACAAATTTTGATACTTTTTGCTCTCTTTTTATGCATGTGCCCAGATGTCTTCACAAAACTAAATGATTTTTTAAATAAATGAGCAGTTCTTTTTAATATATTTACCACGTGTTTTCACTTATGGACTGTGACAATTGATCTAACCTCTCTAAAATCCTTGCATCCATAAAGGTAAGCAAGAAACATCTCCATTACTAAGGAATTTTTGTTGTGTGAAAGAAAATCTCTTTATATTATTCCACATATTCAAATGCCTTGTCGTTTTACATTATAAATAAATAACAAACCAATTTGGCACATGCCCACCGATTAAAAATAAAAGTTGTCAGAGTGAGAAGAGAAAGACAAAAATACAAATTATTAATGATAATATTAAGCAGCACAGAACAGCGTAACATGAAATATTACCTAAAAAGAGATTTTATCAAAGTAAAAATGGAATCATGATTTAATATTTATCATATTATTACACTGTTGTCATTTTAAGCCATGTGTGTGTGTGTGTGTGTGTGTGTGTGTGTGTATATATATATACACCATACATAGTGCACTTATATATAATTTGATATTTTAATTGTGGCAAATAAAAGTTATTGATAGAGTGATAGCATAAAAGGGAAGCATAATTTTAAAGTCACTTATTAAATTATCATATTGACCTAGTGGCCATATTCACTGTAAGATCATAGTCCTCAATATTGTATTGTTATTTCTCAAATGCTAGTTATTTGAAAAAGCAAGAATATGTAATTAGCACAAAGGATTTTGGTTTTCTTTTTAAGATGATTTTACGAAGTACACAGTTCATTTTGGGATGGGAATGAACCTAATTTTTTTTCCTTCTTGGAAATCTGAAACAAATATCTATTGAGTACTGATTGATACTGAAATACATGTTTTTAGCACAGTAGGGTGATTTGTTCTCAAGAAGGGAAAGTATCAGGATTATCATGAAAATGTTTGCACATATGTTGTCCTAAACCAGTTAACTAACATTTCTCCCTGAAGTGTGTGTGTGTGTGTGTGTGTGTGTGTGTGCGCGCGCGCATGCACATTTCCTGTATCTTTTGTTTAGGTAATTTAAATGTTTTATTTCTGGTTAAGTTTCATGGCATGATTTAAAATTTCATTTGAAACAAAGATAATTGTAAAAATTTCCCCACATTTTGAATAATCTTGAGTTCTTCACATAGATTCTGAGAAAATTTTTTTGCTCTTCTATGAATAGCAACTTTGGTTCGCTTTAGTCATATTTTTATTCTACCACTAGTAAACTTCTGTGACTTGTGTTTAGTTTCCTCCTTCCATTTCAGTTGGTTCTGTCTTGATAGTTTATTCTCTCAGGCATGATGTCACATTACCATCTCAGTATCCTTGGCAATATCTTTGTTTTCAGTTTTTCAGTGAATTTAGTGCTCATAGAAGTTGAAAGGCAGATCCAAATCTAGGCAAAACCAGAAAGTTATACATCCACATTGAAAATAGTACACAAACTATTTTGGTTTTGTTACCTGTATGAAACAGTTTCTTAAAAAATAAATCTTCAGGGTCCTTTCTAAGAAAATCTTTGGTGTCATAGAATATCTTTGTGCTATGTCTGCCAACGTAAGTTCTCACTGTAATTTGTCTTGTGCATAAATTTATCTCTGCTCTTTAAAATATATCATCGGGGCTGGGGATATAGCTCAGTGGAATAAGCGCCTGCCTAGCAAGCGCAGGGTCCTGAGTTCGATCCCCAGTACCGCCAAAAAATAAATAAATTTAAAATATATCATCGTCTCTGGTGTTTCCATTACCACAGAGCATTTGTTAAGCACCCCATATATAAGCAGTATAAACAGGTAGTTTATTGCCCACTCAGTGCTGGTTGTGGAATTTAAAAATCCTCCGAAAATTCCATTTGCTTTATTTCTCATCCTGTCCTCGTTACAGTTCCCAGGTCACCAGAGAACATTAGTCCTCTTAGTATTGCTGGTTCTCACACTTCCGTCCAGAAGTGACTTTCCTGGCTTCTCTAGGCTTTGGACTCTTGTTTATCAATTTGAGCTTCTCTTGTAAATTATGTAATTTTTACAGTTTTTATTTCTGTTGCTTCTTTGGGGTTCACTGAGCCCTGCCGTGGAAACATTTCACTGCTGGTGTCATTAGGTCTTCTCCTTTGTGATGCTTCATTTTACTAATGTCCTTTTTTGCTCAATATTAGTAATCATTAATCCCAACAAGTTCTGATAATGCTTAGTTCTGCCTTAAATTTTGCTTTTTAAATTACTGAGTGGAAATGACAAAATAGCCTGTAATCCCAGCACTCGGAGGCTGAGGAAAATTGCTGTGAGTTCCAGACCAGCTTGGGCTACACAGTGAGTTTAAGGCCAGCCTGGTCTCAAAAACAAAAAAAAAAAAAAAAAAAAAAGAAAGAAAGAAAGAAAAGAAATGAGAAAATAGCACAAGCAATAACCAGATAACAAGTGCACAGCTACCAAAGTGAACTCCAACCAATCTATTTGATGAATGCCACAGAGATGAAAATAAAATTAATCAGGAAACATCCTAGAAATGAAGAAAAAGAAACCATAATAGAAACACCATTGCAGAATGAAAGAGCGTGTAGTCAATAAGCTATAAATAAAAGCTGGTATAGAGAAATAATCAGAAGAAAACAGCTGGCTTCTAGATATTTAAATCTTTTTATAATTGTAGTTAATATTTATTGAGAATTTTTCCATGTATTAGGCAATATGCTAAGCAACATTATTTCATTTATTCATTTATTTCTTGCTAAAAGTCCATGAGAATAACTGTTATTAAATGAAACTGAGTTTTAGCCAGTGTAATTAATTTGTCCAAGTCACAGAGCTAGGAATGTGAAGCCTGAATGAAAACTCACTGGGCTTCTTAACCTTCATACTGTGGTACCTTTCAAGTAATTTATGTACATACATGTGTAATTCTGGTTTGACTACTTTATACAGAGAGATCATGGAAGGCCTTACTCAATTGAGTCATAATTTATATTTCGTAGGATAGTAATGCTTGAAGTGTTACAGTGGTAGAGAGTGACATGGATTTTTAAAATTATATCTTTTCCTTAAATTTGCTAATTTCACCCTCTGATGGAAAGTCATTTGTGGCTTGTTCTTTTCTAACTGTAAGTACTAGTGGATTAATGTTGGTAAAAACTTCTGAAGTCTTTGATGTAGTATATTTTGAGTAAGTGAAAAATACATACATACATATATATACACATATATGTATATACACATGCACACGTATTTGTGGATATATATCCACAAATTACATATTAATATAAGCAATATGACCTTCTTGGATGATTAAAGACATTTACACTGACTTATTTCTTATTTCACTGGTTAAATTTCACACTAATTTATTGAGTTCTGATGATCTGACACTTTAAGGGTATCTGATACATTGCCTTGACTGTATGGTTTAAGACAAGATTATCTATTTGGATATGTGATGGTTTCGTGATAATGTGTTCCTCAGGGGGAAAGCATCGTCCTTCCTAAACCTTAATGAATTAGTGGCCAGTATATGATACCTAGTTTGGGGCAATACATGTGCTGTGACCTAAGTCAGTAAATCAATAAATTCAGGAACTGAGGTGCCTAAAGCCAGAATCAGGAGAATCCTACTGCCTTGAATTAGAGAGGTCACATGGACTATTTATCTAGAGAATTCTCATGTTTCTTTTAAATAAGCATAATCCTCTTTCCAGAAATTAAATATATTTGGAACTTCTAAATATAAAATCAGTTTATTTTTTAAATATAAACTCATTTTATAAATTCAAATTATTTATCATATTGGAAATTATGAACTCAATCAGTAATAACATCATGGTGAATATATGAAGAGATGAAAACTAACATTGAATTATTATATTGGATTTAGTATTCAGTGTATTTTCTGATGAGGATTAGAGTACTATGTGATGTCAAGAAAATCAGAAGACCCACAGATAAACTGCATATACTAACACTTTTTTGTGTTTTGTGTTTTTAAAAGGCTTGTCTTCCAAACTCAGATCCTAATTTTAGATGTGCATGAAAACTAACAATATGAAACTTACTAAACTTATAGTATCACATTGGTTTCCAGCATGTTTTTAAATTTCATGTAATACATTTAATTTTGTGTCTTAATTTTATCATAATTATAAATTGACATCATTTTTAAACATTTTAATTAAGTTTTAACTGCTTGGCTGTTTTTATAACCGTCTCTTGCTAAGTCAGGAGTTTATGAAACAGTTTGAAAACCACTCATTTGGTTCAAACAAAGGTTTTAAGAGTAATCTTTTCCTACTCTTTTGTGATTTAGAGACAACTTAATCTTTGGGGCATGTTGTATCTTATGAGTGTGGGTATATATGAATTATTTCTTCAAGTAGAGGTTAAGCTCTTAAACGAAAAGAGATGTGTTTTTTGTTGTGTTCTCTCCATGAACCTAATACTACACACTGGCCCAGGTAGGGGGATTATCCGAGGGCTCTTAGTTACCAACTGTATACACCAGAGAATTCGGAAGACGGTTTCACTTTCAGCCCTCCTCTACGTACTCCTTGCTTCTACCTCGGCCTCTACATGCACAAGCAACCCAGTGTATATCACGTGCTTGTATTAAATGTATACAGTAGAAAAGGTCAATCCAGTGAGTACTCTTGGCTTCCAGTGTTCAAAACTCCCACAGGAAATGAAGGAAAGAAGGCGCAGAGGTAGAAAGGAGATGGAAAAGTTAAATGCTACTATCAAAAAGAACCATGAATATGATAGAAACAAGGTAACTCTGGTACCATCAGTGTCTTCTCTTAGAAATCTTTCACGTACACGAAGAAGTGGCCAAAAATGAGAATTGCCTATTCTAGGCTCTAAATGAACACTCAGGTCTAAATAGAGAATGTGATAGAAGCTGTGATATCACCCCAATCGCATCGCTGGAAAACCTTACATAAAACCTGAAATGCACTGCAGTTTTCAAGCTCCTATCAGGCTTTTGATATTCATGTAGGTTTAGCCACCAGGGAGCCAAATATCTATTATGCAAGCCAGCCTCATGGAGACTCCTGTATGATGAACCAGTGAGGAAATGAGAGCAGGTACAGTATTCTGTGAATCCACGCAACTCAGACGAAGTCCGGTTTTATAAATGAGTAACATTTTCTACTCACTTATTTTTAAAAATCATTTTTATAATACATGTGTTTACAAAAACCAATAAAACATCTTGTGTATGTTGAAACATTTTGCTTCTGTGTCTGGTAGACCATTTACTTTACCTCCTCTTCAGTATCTGTTTTAACATTTATTTTATATTCACTATTTCATTCCGTTGGAGCATTTGTGTATGATTTGTTTGTTACTTTTATCTGTTGATCTTGCCCTCCCCATATGCTCATGTCTGACTGGCCTACTTTCCCACATTCAATATGTGATCTCTAGCCCTTTTTAAATATTAATTAGTGTAATTGAATTCCCTCCAGTATTTCTGACCCCAGGCACCTGAATTTCAGTATTTTTATTAGAACTCATTTGTGCATTTAATGGCCAAACTACCACCCCATCCCCTACCTCCTAAACAACTTTTCTTGTTCGTGTAAAGCTTGGGGAACATGGTTGCCTAGAGAAAGTCTTCTTAGGAAAATAAAATATTTCACATTACAACCATTTTCAGCTGAGAGTGAAAAACATGAAGTTATCTTGAGTCTTTGGCAAAAGAAATCATCCAGAGTGGGTAGAATATGTAACCGTAACTGGGCACATAGCAAGATTGTAAATTCTAAAGCCGTGCAGAGATACGTGTGGGCCTGAGAGGAAAGCCTTGCCTCAGCATGGCTCATCCCTGCAGCACGGCCAGTGACTTGAGGACAATACCTTAGGTCTGTTTTGCTGTTCTGTTCAGCAGATCTGTGTCCAGCCTGCGTGCCATGTCTGGATCGAGCTTATAACTCTCCAAAAATATTAAAAAGATAACTTTCCAAAAATATGAAAAGATAGCTTATGATAACAAACAGCTTGATCTCAGTCCCAAGCAAAAGTCTAGAATACATTATGAAAACAACAACAAATAAAGAAATGGTTTGTGACTCTTCAAAAACGGTGCTTGCCAGAAAGTTGAAGGGATTTCACTGAAAGTATACCTGCAAAAAATGTGATCTGATCTCTCTTACATTAGCTATATACATATGTTAGTAACTGATGTAAGTGCAGATAAATCCACAACTGGTGAAATCACCACATTATTGGGTACAAACACATGCCTCAGAGTCTTAGTAGAGGGAGTCCTGTGGAACATTCCACAGATATCCCAGGACTTACCCTTGGTCACCAGTTGTTTCTTTCAGTGACTTGCACAAAAGCATGTTTTTCAGATTGGCAGATGACATCAATTCAGATGCATAAAAAGTTGTTGAATGAAGTAATCACCATCCAAATACATGTGGATAGACCAGAATGATGTCTCCATCTAACTAGATGACATTTTTACCTGAATAAATGCAACATGTGTATTTGTATTTCAAGACCATTCATGAATGATACAAGGGAAATATGACTTAATAGTACAGAACAGGAAACCTAAATAAATAGAAACATTGTCAGGATAAACGACCAGGTTGTTAGTGAAGTGAAAGGTGTGATATGAGAAATGGTTAAGGGGACAGGGATTGTTTGAAATTCAGGAAGACAGAATGCGCTCCAGTCTTCATGAACATAAAAGCTAAATTGTGTCGCTTTCTTTTACTCCAGCATGTAGGATGTGATGCAGTGCTGAAACCTGTAAAAACAAAATATTTCAGTCTGTATGAAAACTTTACAAATTGTTATTAGTATCTGCTCAGTATATAATGATGACATGCCTTGTGAAGGGCTGGTACATGTACATCAAACATCTTAATTCTTTTTCATCTCTTCCTCCTCTCCTCCCACATCCCTCCATCTCTTGAGCCCCTACTCACTTAAGATCTGTCTCCCTACTCTCTATTATCTGATTTTATTTTGCTCTTCATAGTTTGGATTTCACATGTAAGAGAAACTATGAAATATTTAAACTTCTGTGTCTGATTTATTTTATCTAGTGTTATGGTCTCAAGATCCATCTATTTTTCTATAAATGATGTTTATCTTTTTATGGCAGCATAGTATTCCCTTGTGTATAAATACATTTTTTTAATCTATTCATCTGTTGATGAACATACAGGCCACCTGTATTGTTTAGCTATTTTGAGTTGTGCTGCTATGAACATGGGTATGGATATATTACTGTAATATGATGTCTGACTTCTTTGGGAAGATACCTAGAAGGGGAATAGCTGGGTCAAATGGAATTTCTAGTTTTACTTTTGACAGGAATCTCCACAGTACTAGGTTACACTTATATCAGCAATATACAAAAGTTCACTTTTCTCTGCAGCCTTGTGAGGATTTGTTTTATTTTGATTTCTTAATAATAGACATTCTCTCTGAATTAAGGGGGATCTCAGTGTAGTTCTAGTTTGCGTTTCTCTAATGATCAGTGATACCTGGCATTTCTTCACGTACTTATTGGCCATTGTGCTTTCTCTGGAGTATCTATTACTTCAGGTGCCCATTTTCAATTAGGTCTTTGATTTGGGGGAATCTAATTGTCTTGCATTCTTTGAATATTCTAGATATTAGTTCTCTGTCCAAAGAATGGCCGGCAAAAAATTTTTCCCTATTAGGTGGAAAATAGGTAGAGGAGAAAAGATACTGTCCTAAAGGGCAGATCTAAGTTAAATCCCAGATATTCCACTATGTATTCTTTGTCTCCGGAGACATTTCTTGCACCTCTCAGTTTGTTTCTGTATCCATACAGTGTCTTTAGACAGTCTCTGCTTTGCATGTTGTCGTAGGAATTTTAGTTAGTAGCACTGCCGCAGCACAGTCCTACAAGGTGAGTGAGTTGAGTACCAGAAATTAATTTCTCAGCATCCGGAGACTAGACGCACAAGATCAAGCTGTCACCAAGTTTGCTTTCTCCTTAGAATTTCCTTGGCTCACCAATGGCCTTCTGCTTGCTATGGTCATATTTCATCAAATGACCTTTTTTTCATATGCTCTTGAGAGAATACCTTGTGTTCCTTCCTCACTATATAAAGACCTCGGTCTTATTTTATGAGGGCCCCACTCTTATGACCTTGTTTAACCTTAGTTATCTCTTTAAAGACCCCATCTCCAAATAAAGTCACAATAGGGCTTGCCATCAGCATACTGATTTGGGGGTTCAGAGTCAGTCAATAACAGGATCTAATATGCACAATTCTTAGTTCCCTAAAGCCAAGGCTTTTAAGCGCAGATAATGACTACATAGGGATGCTGTACAGGGTATGCCTTAGACATATGATTTTAATATATAGTTTTAATGACTCTTTGAACACTGATATTTTCATTAAAATAAAAACCTTCATCCAGGATCAAGGGCTGGGGATATAGCTCAGTGGAATAAGCGCTTGCCTAGCAAGTGCAGGGTCCTGAGTTCGATCCCCAGTACCGCAAAAAAAAAAAAAAAAAAAAAGTTTGCATGGGCATCCAGGATCAACAATGAAATTCTGAAATCTCTAAAAAGGCTCACTAATAAAGTTCAGGATGTAAAACAATATTCTCTCAGTAAGCTTTTCCTTCAATATTAAAAAAATTCAGTTTCATTTCATAAATGCTTATTTATGTATTAGACCACCTTGACTTCCAAATTCTCAACATGGCTTCTAGATGAAACCTGCGTCTCTTATAGGAGAACTTTGTTTTGTCAGACTTTTAAACGCTCTGAGTCACAAGTTGTGTTAGAAAAGTGGTGGGAGAATAGAAATGTCTTAAAAACAAACAAAAAGCACTGCTCCACAAATTATAGAAGTAAATGCATGTGAAAAGTAAGAATAAGAGAGGATCTATTTATTTGTCCAAACGTTCCAAAGTCTGTGTTGGTAGTTTGCAAAGTTTTGAGATCAGAACACTGAATGGAAAAAGTATTTTGTTCACACACACTCTCTGGTTATTCCTTGTTCAAATACGTGTATGTGTTGCCATTTATTAAGGGACTAATAGTTTAAAGTTGAGACTGTGGCAAAATTTAGCCTTTTTGGTTGATTATCTTTTTGGTTTATCTTTCTTGCAAATACTATTCTGCTGAAAACTGAGCTCTGTTACTCTTGCATCTGTGATTGGAGTGACTTTAGCATTCTAAACCGAGGAAATAACACGTCTCCTTTATTCCCTTGACAGACTTAAGTAATGTTAGAAAGATGCACTTCTCATGGAAGAAGTAACCAAAAAGTAGCTAAAAATGAACAAACAGCTGTGGTGAAGGTCAGCAGTAAAGTGTCTGCCTAGCATGCATGAGGACCTGGGTTCCATTATCCAGCACTGTGCACACACAAGCACATGCACGCACATGCGTAGTTTAAATAAAAAATCAAACAAAAAATCTGAATAGTGTTAGTGAGTGGTAATTCTTAGCAGTTCAGTAAGCCACCTCTTGAGGGGCAGTTACTGTAAGTAAATGTGTAAAAGGGAGAATTTGGTCTGTGGTTTGGTGGGAACGGTACGGCATCTTGTGCTGCATTGTAACACATTTCTGCACTCAGGTTCTCACTCTGCCATTTTTCACCCTGGGAAATGATCAAAGTTCCTGATCCTGTTAGATAGTGTGGAAAACTATATTTAGGCTTCTTTTCAGATTTGCATAGTTTGACCCAATGTAGGTATTTAATAAGGTAAATATATTTCCTTTTTCTGTGATCCTTCTGATGGGACTAATACACTTTCCCTTCTGACTTTACACTTTCTTGAGACAATCCTCTAATACGATGTTTATGAGAATACTTTATGCTTTTGTACACTTTACAAAAGCCGTTCCTTTGTGCTTATGACTGAATAGGGACTCTTAACTAGAAATGAAATTAGGACCAGCCAAGAATTCACAGTGATACTATTTCCTAAGAGACATTAGGGGCCTCATGTTATTGTCCATTTAAACTGCCAGATCTGATCTGTAAATTAAAAGACACTTAACAGATTTCAAAGGGTATGTCTGTTTTTTCTGAGGAGTATCAGATATTCTCCTTTGACTTTTCCACAATATTCAATGATTATTATTTGTTCTTAAAACTAGCGAGACAAAGTCTTAACCTTTGCAGCTGTGGGTATCAGGACTATTGCGCTTACTATGATCATTGCTATTATACTTAACTGATGTTATTAATTGTACTTTAGGGCTGACCAAACATATGATGTGTGCTTAAGTTTTAAAAAACACATATATAGTAAAGGATACATTGCCATTAATCCCCCTCAAAATACTCCTCCGCCCTCAAGCACACCTTTCCTGTCGTACTTGCCACTTTCTGAAGCAGTTCTGAGATCCTCTTTCATAATTGTCTTTATGATGTGTGATAAAAAAATACTAAGAATGCTAGCACCAAGAGCTACGCCAAAACATTAAAAATATTGTGGTGCGTCCTAACCCCTATATTCACTGGATCTGGCACCACATAACCTTTGGCTCTTTCCCAAAGTCAAAATGACTATGAACATTTAAGGTTTTCAGCTGATTCAAGACATGGAGGCAACAATGACAGTGAATAATGTTTATATTCGTTGCAGGTATTTGTTACATGTGCCCTTTCCTCTCCCCCTCCCTTCACCACTAGTCCATTGAACCCCTTCCCATCTGCAAAAGATCCATCTCCCTCATTCTTTATATCAGTCTTTTATTTTGCACTTTGCATTGTGCATTACTCAAATGAGAGACAGTGTATGGTATCTAAGCTGGTGTGTCTGATTTAATTCATTTAACGTTGTTTTCCAGGTGCATCCATTTTCCAACAGATGTCTCACATTTATTCTTTTTTATAAACAAGTAAGGGCTGGGGATATAGCTCAGTGGAATAAGCACTTGCCTAGCAAGCGCAGGGTACTGAGTTCGATCCCCAGTACTGCAAAAAAAAAACAAGTAATATTCCATTATGTATAGATACCATATTTTCTTTAATCATTTGTCTGTTGATGAATATATAAACTGCTTTCGGGATTTAGCTGTTAGCAGTTATCCACCTTGCATTATCCAGCTTAAATACTTCCTCCTTGCAAAACCTTTACATAGTGTCAATATCACCTTAATTTTGTCTTCCTGTAGTAGTGCTCATTGTCTGCACATTCATTATGTCCTACCTGTGATCTGTCTTGTATATACTATAACAGACTGACAACTGTAGTAAACAATAAATTGCATTTATTCAGTACCTACTGTAGACATCACAATCTTACCTGAGAATTATTGCACCTGAGTTTTCATATCAGAAATAGCTTCCCCTAGCTCACACAATATATTCTAAAAACTTGACCAGTAGGCTCTATTGCCTTGAAATGGTGGTGCACTGTTCTTGTGTAGATGTCTTTTTTGTCTCCAGCTCAGCTGTGTGCTCATTTGAAATTAAAGAGCGTACTTCTTTTATATCTTGGACAAGAACTTTAGAATAGAGGTAGTGAAAATTTTTGCATATTAAATTACAAACTCTAAACACAGTTCTAAAATTTATCTTATCATCTTTCCCTTAGAAAAATCTTAGGAATGAAAATATTTAAGTTTCTCTTTAGATTTAGAGCCCTCTTTCTTTATAGGTTAAATTTATTCATTATACAAATAAATGTATCAATTGCATTTTAAATATTCACCTCACAATTATACCTTGATTGTTTTAAAATTTTCATTACTGCATCTTGAAAACAGTTCTTTCTACAGCACACTTAGAAGAGTCAAATAGCTCCTTTTGTTTTTGTAAAGAATTTACCAGTTTTCAGAAAGGTACATTATTATGTTCTGAGAAGAAAAAGAAGACAAGATAATGAATCTGACCCATACCTATGTATTCACATGTTCCCAGTGGTGATGAAAAATTGAAGACAGTATAGGTAGTTAAATGCCAATTATTCAGGAAGTATATGTAATTAAAGAAAAAATACATTGTTTTACTCTATGAGCATAATCATAGACTGTGAACACATTCTATTTGCGCCAGATTTACATTTGTGTAACTGAATTCTAACCTAAGGAATTGAAATCAGTGTGTCGTCCAGTTTAGGCCATACTGTGTAGTTATTTTGGAAATAGGCATTTGGCTCATTTCTATTCCTATGTAGCTGTCTTTATCAAAATGAGGCCCCTTCACCCTGTCAAATCACCTGAATGGTTGCTGAAGTGCAAATTCCTAAATTCCGGCCCTACAGAGTGAATCAGAATCTCTGGGATTGGAGCCCACCAATTTGCATTTCTAACAATCATTTCCAGGTGATGCTTAGGCTCAATAAAATTTGAAAGCCATTTCTATTTGGATTCATTCTCTATTTCCCTGGTGGAATCAAGTCTTCCAGAAAACTGATCTGTGAATGCTAAAATGGGTGATTTTTAGGCATACAGGCTCAGTGGCAACCCTAATTATTGCATTTGTCTTCAACATACTTTTATTAGGTTTGATACTTTTGCGTACCAAGCTCAAATATGTAATAAATACAACACTATTAATTGTTCTGTGGGATACTATTATGGATTGTATGTAGATGTCCCCCTAAAGCTGCCTGTGGTTTTAGGTGGAACTTCTTAGAGGTGGTTGGATCTAGAGTGCCTGATGCTGGGATTAAGGTTGTGATGCTGGGGTTGATTCATGATGTGTTGCTGGAGTTAAGAGTGAGCCACCCTGAGTGAGGTCGCTACCTGCCCTAAGAGCAGGTAGTCTGGATAGAAGATAAGGGACAGAAAGAGAGCGTCTGCCATTGCTTGCTGCTCTCTGCTTGTTTACCACGTCACTGCTTTGCTACTTTCTACTCGCCACAAACTGTTTCTCCTCTGCGATGCCCCTCTGCCATGCTACCCTGCCTTGGAGCCAGCCAGTTACAGGCTGAAACCCCTACAAACTGTGAGCTATAATAAACCTTCCCTCCTTTAATTATGGGTGTTAGATATTTTGTCTCAGAAAGAAGAAAATAACCAAGACAGATTTTTGGTACCAGACAATATTGTCACTGCAGTGACTCTATCTAATCACATGGTTCAGGAGCCTTTGGAATTGGATTGTGGGAAAAATTTGGAAAGGTTTGGAGATTCAGGCTGAAGAAGCAGCCATGGAATGCCTTACGCTCTACTTAGTGGGAGATTTTGCTCAGAATTTAAGAGATTGGATGCTGACAGAAATGATGCTGGTAAAGACCAGGCTTAGGAGGAGTCTAGTGGGAAGAAGGACTGCATTGGCTGCTACACTCCAGACAATGAGTGTTATGCCCTGGCAGAAAGTCTGTCTGCATTTGCTCATGTCCAGATACTTTGCCTGAGACTGAGATTAGGAGCAGTGAACTGATCAATCTTGCAGAAAAAATTCAAGGCAGCCTAATGTTGAGGCAATGGGATGGTTACCGTTGGGGGGTATTTGGAGCAGAACTGTATTGAGAATCAAGAGCAAAGAGCCCAGCAAGATGATATAAAACTTTGTGAGTTTGACTAGAAAGGAGGCTCCAGTAAAGCTATGGACTGCAAAGAGAGCAGTGGGGGACTTGGTTGCTGAGAAGGAACAGGATTCCAGCCTCTGCAGCCTCAGAGTTGGGAAAGTGAAAGAAGGTGCTCCAAGAAGAGAACCTGAGAGCACCATGTTCAGAATGGTACAGTCTAGATAATCTGTTCAGTTGAGGCTGAGAGAAGCAAGTACCTGAAGGTGTCCCAGCTAGTAGTTCAATTGTATTTGACTCTTTAATATTTGGTCTTAAACTCTGAGATGGGGTTGGATCAAACTTTGCAGTCAGATCTTCTCGATCTTGCCTTCTTTTTCTAAAATGGACACATAAATAGAGAAGAGGTTAAAATACCTGACAGCTAAGTCCAAGTTTGTTTCCAAACTCTGAGTTTCTGTGATGTTAGGCAACAATCATCTCAAATTATATGGTTGGTAGCTGTAGCATTACCATGTAATAAGCTCAATCAGTAAAACATCACCTGCGAGGTTATCAGATAGAACAATGGAAGTTTAGTCAGTATAAATCTATGTGTTTCATGATCTTTTTCTTCCACTGCTCTTTAGAAACCTGAGTATATATCTGCACAAGTATGTATCTATACAAACCTGAGTATCTTTAGAAAGACTAGTAGAATAAGCTTTTTTCCTTTTTACTAATAGATTTCCCATAACAATACTAGACTTCATTTCCCTCAACAATGGTGTGTTTGGTAAATCTCTTACAAATACAGCTGGTATATGTATAGCTGACTCAGTGTTTTGCAACTCTGTGCACTGAAATAACCTATGGATTTAAAGAATATATAGACTCTGTATTCTAAATTCTAAGGATTCTGAGCTGTCTGGAATGTACTGGGGACTAGGTGGCTCATTGTTTACAGAGCTTTATAGCTGCCTCTATGAGAATCCAGGATTGAGGATCAGTGATCGACTCGATTACTCTCTAAAGCATTTGGGGTATCACATGCATTAAACAATTGAATGAAACCAAATTCTTCCATGAATCCTACAATGAAATAAAAGTAGAACCTGTAAGCAGCTTGAAAAGCTGTTCCTTGAGCCATGCAAATATGCAGATTAGGAATGAGATAATGAAAAGGGGAAAAAAAATACCATTAGAGCATGGTGCTAAGTGGGATTATGGAAAACCATTTATAAAATGCTGTGAAGTTTGGATAGACCTGTTCTTTTTAATAGATATTTTTGTAATAGAAAATGAAGAAATGGAAACGGCAGCCTATTTGAATTTATTTGCATTTCCTTTAGAAAAATAAAATAAAAGTGAAGGGCATACCCCTGTAAATATACCTTGATCTGCTGTTATTTTTGCAAGTTAGACAGATGTGGGGCTACCAGTCAGCCAGATTCAGGGCTAGCTATCAAATCAGAGCTCACCCTTCAAGTCCCAGCACTAATCGGAATGATAAAGAGCTACCTTTCCATTAATCCTGCCCTGGACTTTAGTCGAAAGAAACTGCAGTTTAATTACTGAGCGAAATTCACTTTGTCTGATCTGCCTGTCTTTGCTGTAATGTCATAATATAATCACCATCACCCTCATCTGAAACACAGAGCTGTGAGGTCCAAGGACCTGTGTGATTGGAAGAAATAAAATGATGCTCAAACAACAAGCAGCCACAGTGCAGTAATTACTCAAACCTTGTTTTTATCTGGACGGCATTCTCTCATTGGCTTGTCGTGAAAAAACTGAGAAAAGGATGGGAGAGGGCCTGACTGAAAAGGAGGTTGACCCATTGGAGTCAGCCAAGGTGTGGGAGGGAAGAGCCAAGCTGTGTAAAATCTTAATGCTAATTAAACTCGGGCTTTTTTTCTTTAATATATATCCTGCTGGCTGCTGCTGATCCCACAGGTCCAAGCTAAGCCATTCTTGTATGTCTCCCCACAATTAAAATCTCCCCTGTAGTCAGAACTCACATTTTTATTTCTCTGAAAATAATTTATTTTTTCCTTTAAAACTGGCTATTATTTGGCAGATTCTTTTCCCTGAGGTCTAGGTACAGTTTTCATAAATTCAAAAAAAGAGAAGAGGGTTGTAGATCTTTTTCTGTCACAGATAACAGTCTTTGGAGGTGGTGCTTTTCAGTTTTGCATACATTCACGGCTTTTACTAGAACCACTGGATCCAGAAGGTTATCTCTGGCTTTCCGGTGAATTATTACCTCATTTAAACAGAATGTTTAAAGTAACCTAGTCTATCTTACATAGACAGAAAGTAGCTGAGCCAGTATTTGAACCCAGAGTTGGACGGCTGCTGAGCATACCGATGTGACCGTACTACCCTAACACTTTATTCTCACTCACTTTTAATGTCCTTTAATTGATTTCTTAAACACATTACTGTATTTATCCTGTATATATCAGGAACTGTGCATATTCTAGATACACAGTAGTGAACCCAGGAAAAAAGAATCTGCTCGTATCCATCTTCAAAGGCCTTTGAGGTTTGGTGTTTTAGTTTCTTTTATGACTTTCATTTTAAATTGACACTTTAATTCCCAAAAGCAGTTAGACCACTAAGAACAAATGTAAAATATAAATAAGATTTGTATCCTTGTTCTTATTCACAATATCACTTTTCTACTCGCTGCTCAGAAATCCCCATATCAAGAATCCCAAGAATTTTAGGCTCTTATGACTCATATGATCTCAGTTGTAAACCTGGTTATTTATGAATCCACTACTAAGGGCCCTGTATCTAGGAAAAGCAATAGGCATAGGGGCTAAAACAACAGGTCCTGGAGCCACAGTGCCTGGATTTAAATCCTGGCTTTGCCAATTTTTAACTACGTAACTTTGAGAAACTTGCTTGTACTTCATCTGTAAAATGGAATTTTTTCCAGTACTATTCTTGCTATACTTCCACTTGTTTCTGCCAAACATACCTTCCACATTTCTGCCTCCATGTTTTCCCTCATGCCCTTCACATCCTATCACTTCCCAAATCGTACAGTGTTCCAAGCCTAACTAGATTTTCCTTATCATAGTTAAGCTTTCAATTTTTCAGCTAGCATGTAAGTGATGATCAGTGTTGCCGTACACACTGATGTTTACCCAACAGTGTCTGTTGGCGAAAGCCACACGTAGTTGGTGTTAATATATGCCAGATGACCAACTGGACTGAATTTGGAGTTTAATCTTTGTTCTAAACCCTTTTTCATTACCATAAATTACTCGAACTTTGCCCTTTATTTCTCGGGCTCTTCTATACTTCTTTTGAATTATTTTGACATCGCTGCCTCCTTCGTCCTCTCCTCTGATTACAGTTATAAAACTTTCTATCTCCTGTCACCGTTGTATACTGCCTCGTGGGGAGTGTGGGGAGTGTTCGTATGAATAACCGGACTGCGGCTGGGCACTGTTTTGCTGCTCAGATTCATTCTGCGTCATCTACTGCAGTGGTAGAATGCTAGTTTCTTATCTATACAATAGAGCTTAGAGGACCTGCTGAAAGCAAATGATAATTTAGGTGAAAGTATCATATAAATGTTGACAAGCTTTATAAAGTACACAGTGTAGCTTAAATTGTCTAAACGTTGTCTAATAAGTATGTATTAAAGGTATAGGAAGGTAGGAGAATTAAGGTCTAATGGGCTGTATCATTTCTTTAAATAAAACATGCATATATATTGATTGTAAATGCCACATTCTTTTATCTTTACTTTTTCTCTTTTCATCTAATGTCACATCTCACCAGAGCAACTCATATTATTTGGCCTCACTTTTTCTATATATTTAAGGAGCAAATAGGATCTTCCTTAAAATATCTTCACTGGGAAAGTTTTTAAATGATTTTTTTTTTAAATTAGCAAGTGACACTGATCTTTAACATACTGACAGGAGGGATCTTTATAGTCCCTAACCATTCCTGAAACAGCATTAAAAGTAAACCAATTTATCCTATGACACTGATATCAAGATCATGCAAATTCTCTGACCATGTGGATTGTTTTGACATTTGTGGGTCAAAAATCATAACCAGAAGACAATATTTATTTGAAGTGATTCCAACAGAAGAAAAACCTTTCTGACGTGGTCTAATGTCTCTTGCCATCTTCTTCTTATGTGATAATTCTGTTAATTTGGGATCAACTGATGGACAGTTAGATGACTGCTTAGAACAGTCCCTCCAGGCCCTTGCTCCAGGGTGAGGGTTCAGCTTTATTCCCTAGGTGGGCCTGCCTTCCTTCCGTTGTCTCCGGTGGGAGAGGGCCCACTGCACCTCCGTAGGAGTTTCCGTAACAGGCAGGCAGTGTGGACCACCAGCTTTGTGTTAGGATCTCATTTCTATTGGTTTAAGAAGAAAAGGCGAAGCAGTCTCCCTTTGTTATTCCTGCATTCTCGTGGGCGTCATCAGTGGGTTCATGTCGCCATGGATACTCTTCTCCGTCAGGCCTGACCTCAGTGTGCAGAGGATAAGCAGCCAGTGTCCTCCAGGCGCCTCTTCTTACTGCGCTGCCATCTAGCCCTGCCTGGTCTCCCGTACGTGACGTAGCTACTCCCATAGTGCTCCCTTTTTACCATCTTCCTGTCTTCTCAGGGACCTGCTCACCCAAAGGCAGCAAAATGTGTACCCCTTCCAAGGCTCGGCCTTGCCTTTTCCTGCTTGCTTGGCATTCTAAGGTGCGTTTTTCAAGTTAATATTTAACACATGAGATAACTGTTTACAGGATTGTTAGTTGATAATCAGAGATCACCCCGCCCGACGTTAATGTGGCTAAAGTTTAACTTGGTGAAACAGCTCACGTACTAAAATAGTAATGAAAATAATAAATACAAATGTATTTAAAGTATAAACATTGAGGATTTTGCTGATACAGAAGTTTTTGTGCCCAAAATGGAATATTTTCTTTTGTAAACATAAAAGAAAAAAGTTGGTTTAGTACCTGGTAAGCTATATGCAAGAATTTAAGCAGAAAAGGGAGGCAGAACCCACCTCTGGGTGGCTGGTAGCATTCAAATGATAGTATTCTTCGTCGCTTCCTTAAGAAAATGACCTTTATTCTTTTTCTCAGTATTACCGCATCAAAAATAGGTTGTTGAGATTCTGTGAAATAATGTGTTTGGATACTTTTTGGTTTTGATCAATCCTGTGCTTTCTTGTTATATTTATCAGGTCAGTGACCTTTTGTATGTTACAGTGTCATCAAAACCAAGTGAGATGTAGGGAAGAAATCACCATGCTGAGGTACAGCCTTCCACTCATGTCTGTAAATTAGGAAGGACTGTTTCTTTTCCTAAGACATAAATGAACTTTATAACTCCATGTCAGATGGGAAGACAGAATACAAGAGAATATCTTGTGTTCTTAAGAACAGTATCTGTGCTTTTACACAGAACCAGGGATACAACCTGCACTAGAAAAATATTCATGTGGAATGGTTCTCATCTTTAGCTCTTGCCGTGTAGACCTCAAAGAGCAATTGTTGGAAAGATCTGGGTGGAGAAATGGAGTACAATAGACTTGTGAAGAACTATCTCTATGTGTTTTAAATTCTTTGTGGATGTCTCTGTAATTCTGTTCTGTCCCTTCACTGTGTGTTGACACAGTGGGAAAAATCCTGTTTTGCTCATATATAGAAATCCATCCATTTGGCAGATTTCTAGATAAAAGGTTACTTATGGATATTCTAAAATTGTTAATAAAAACTGCCATGAGAGATGTTGAATAAGCAAACCTTAAGCCAAGCCAAGAGATGGCTTTTCTGCTCTTTTCTGGATTTGAAAGTCATCAGGCCTATCATTCAAAACCTGCATACCTTCTGAGAAATCATTGTTTTACCAAATATACTGTAATTAAACCAATTCAGATGTAAGTTGCAAAGGAATTACTAGTAACAGTTCAAGTGTGATGAGACTTTAGTAGCTTACAAGTACTCAATAGGGT
This sequence comes from Dinomys branickii, assembly GCA_004027595.1. NCBI lineage: Eukaryota > Metazoa > Chordata > Mammalia > Rodentia > Dinomyidae > Dinomys > Dinomys branickii. Next base: position 7,785 of record PVLD010004903.1, on the reverse strand, counting down.
GGTGGAAAACTTGAAAGAGAGGTGTCCCTGGAGATCGGCACAGTGTTTCAAGCAGACAGAAATGGTCAACCATGTTATCTTGCTGCTGAGATGAGTAAGGTGAGAATAAAAATGTGACTGTAGGATTTGGCAGCAGTATATATGTGATAGAGTGGAATGGATAAAAGACTAATTAAGAGTACAGTAGTTTGAAAAAATAGAAAGTTAAGGTATTATAGTAAGTATAGATATTTCTGTGAGTCTTGCTATGAAAAGAATAATAAAAGTGGAACGTACCTGGAGAAAGAGATGACATCAAGAGTGTATCAGATGAAAATGCACAAAACATAGAGGGTTTCTTTTTTTGTCTCATTTGTTGTTTTGTATTTATTTCTTTAATCTGCTTTCCCAGTTGAAAAATACCATGTTTAAAATTCAAAGCCTCCAATATGGAGAAGAAATAGATATGGAAAAGTCAAATTCTGTGTGGTACGCTGTAAAAGGCATGACCTAAGATTCAGTACATCTTGGTCTAGCTCAAGTTCTACCAGTTACCAGGAATATGACTATAAACAATTATCACTGTAGTTATTCATTAATAACATCTAAAGTTGCTTTATGCTATTTTAGACCTATAAAAAAGAATTTCAGAAATCTCTCCTTACTAGAAATAAAATTTATATTATTTTTAATGTTTTGCAAAGCACTTTTAGAAAGTACACAACTGCAAACACTGTCAGGCCCTTTCTTCATACCGTTTTATTTAACAGATAAAGGAACCAAAGCTCTGGAAAGCTGAATACCAAGCAGAATCAGGGTGTGCAGGCAGCACAGGCAGAGGCGCACTCAGGTATGCGGAATGTAACTGGGAGCACCCTCCCCACACTGGCCCCCATCCGCCTACCCAGCAGGCCTTTGTCTCTCTCCTTTATTCTTCTCTGTGCTCTCCACCTTTGGTTTTTCCATTTCCACTTCAAGTTTTCATTATTTTCTTTTTGCTTCATTCCACTTTACCCAGACTTGGTTAGCTGTGACCACTTCCCTAAATATCTCCACCTCTTCATAAAACAAAACCAAATTCACAAGGGCTGTCTAGAGGACAAAGGAAGATCAAGCCCACACCAAAACATTTACCAAACTAGTGAGACTGCATTGCAAACAACCCATTGGAAAACCAATGTTTTAGCCAATGGCTAGTGTTAGCAGTGACAACTCCTTCATCGTCCCATGTCATTTGACCTCACAAGCTTTTAAAACCACAGAATGGACAGGGAAGAGCAAAAAGGTGGGAGAGAAAATGGGAAATGAGAAGTGAGAGAAGAGGTGGCCCAGCAGGGTCCAAGTGTTGCTTAGTGCAGGCCGTGCAGACCAAAAATTACTGTGTTTCTAACACTATTGATTTTTTCAGCAGCTGATATTTCAATCTGGGTGCAGTGTGTCTGTGAATCTACGCACACTGTCAAGAAGAAATATGATAGTGTCTTAAAAGATTAATAATATCGCTGGTCCTCTGGAGGCCTGTCTTAATTCACTGGCCTGTTCCCTGGCATGTACTGTAATTTATCTAGTCTGATTTGAATAGCAAATGGCAATCGGCTGCCATTAGGGAAATGGGCATCATTCTTATTGATCCAGCATGGGCTAGATTTTATTTAAGGAGAACTGCAAAATGTTATTACCTTCAAGAAGAGAGACTGAAAGGGAGCTTTTCCCGTGTGCATTTTAGAAATGTTCTACCTTAAAAGGGGCGAATGGGTTGCAGATTTAGGAGAAGAGAAGGAGATGATCGTACTGGTGTGTGTGAGAAGGGACATGTACTGGCTGTTTCCAACATAACTGTTTACCAGCAGGGTAGAGTGCTCCTGATGATGAGAAAGAGGCCACAGGCCTCAGGGGTTAGACTGCTGCACACATTGTAAGAGCTGACCTGTTTCATTGTACAACTTTGTGTAAACTCCTGAGTCACTCAGAATCAATTTGTCAGTCTGTAAAATGGACCCAGAAAAACCAATGGGAATGTATGAGGCTTATTTCATATCCTGGAAGTCTTGTATAAAAGATGTTAGGGAACAAAACAAATAAAAAGGGAAAGAGGGAGAGAGAGAGAGAGAGAAACCTATGTAACATTGTGGGCGTGGGGATGGTTCAATATGTGTTATTGCTCTTCATTTAAATACCGAAATGGACAGGTTGTGGCTGCATGAAGCCAGGTGAAGTAGCCTCGTAATTCTCATTAGTCCTAATGTGCATCTCTCAAGTTAACATTGCAGGTATTGACTTTAATGTTCACCTGTTAATGGCAGATCCAGACCTGCACTTGTGCTTTATGTTACTGGATCCAGGAAAGCTGCCAGCATTCTGGTAGCAAGTGTGGGAAACAGACCTGGGTCTCTCTGCCTACCTGCCTTTTTTTTTTTTTTTGGCCACAGGGACAGAGGCTGAATGTGCCATTTCTGTGAAAGCTTGTTGGAGATAGCATGAGGGGACATAGACATAATCCTATCCCTGGCCTTCCTTAGCAGCCCCAGCTAGGGACAAGGTGTGACAAATGTAGCTACAGCAAGGGCACACTGCTACCGAAATTCTTCTTCATTCCATCTCGGGTTGTTATGGAAAGAAACGATAATGTGCTACAGGAAATGGCCAAGTATAAAAGCAATAAAATAAATGGAAAATGACTTTGTTTTTTTGAGCGGCAGTAATTGCTATATGTTGTGATGTTTGCATAAGGAATTAGTTAATGTGAAGCAGAATGGCATGTGATACTTTTTATTTGCCTGATGACTATAGTCTGAGTGAATGACTTATTAAGGTTAATAAAGAAAAATTTGCCTGTGACTTGTAATGATCCAATTGCTAGAATTTAGCGTCCCCTTATGCATTGTTGCCTAAAGGGGAGAAGGAAAAAAACCCACACACATTAACGGCCGACTCGCTATGATTTTTTATAGTGGTGTGAGAACAAACAGTGTCTTCTAAATTGTTGGTCTGTCTATCTTTCTGCCTGCCTGGGCAGGAACGTTATGGCTTTCTTAATTCTCCTGTGTGATTTATCATCCTAAATTCATTGTTTTGCATAACTCTGCTCAAAATGAAGAAATGTCATTATTTTGCAGCGAAAAAGTTGTCATTTGCATAATGCCTGCCATTAATTATTGTGAGACTAATGCAGTTGTTGATATTTTTAGGGCACAGTGGTACAGCCTGCACCTTGTATAATGTCATTCTGAAAACATTGGTAGTTAATAGGTGCCACAACATTGCACAAATGGAAAAGAAGATGATGAGGAAGAAGGGACACAATGGAACAGGCTGTGGTCTTTATTTAGCTTTTTTTTTCCTGAAATGCTTGGTGAAGGAAGACTATAAAAGGAAGCGAATCGAGCAGGAAGCTGTGACATCCAAGAGAACAAAGGGATTGAAAAGCAGAGGTTTTCTATTTAGGCTGAATTAGCGTAACCTGGGTTCCCGCCAGTTCATGGAGGAAGTCATGTCTCCTCTGCTATGGCTTACCCACCTAACCAAACCCTTAAACAGAATGTGAGGTTGGGCTTTTAAAAACCATCAGTTAGGGCAAGGGTTTGCTCTGAAACATGTTCATCTTATGGAAGAATCCTTTTAACTGGGCGCTTGGCCAAAGTGAAGAGGACACACGAGGGTTTCGTGAAACAAAGAGCTGAGGAATATGATTTCAGGTTTTGATTAATCAATCTTCTGTACTTCATATGTTTCGGTGTTGGTATCTGGACCATGGCTTTCCTTTACTGCAAAAGGCAGTGATACACAGTGATGGCATACTGAAGACAGGCTTTTTTTCCCTGAAGTTCCTTATGGTAGAACTAACTTTTCCATGTGATTCTTTAGGAAAACAGTCTTCTAAAGCTTTCTCTTCCCTAGTCACAGGTAAATGGAAATCAGTTCTAAAATTTGATCAGAGATGAAATTCATTACACTGAGTCCAGGAGGCATAAATATTATAAATGTAGCTAACTGTTGATCTTTTTAATCTTTCAAACTTACAAAAAAAACACACACATCAAATAGAATTTTTTTCCTAATTTCACTGTTTCATGTATATTATACATTTAGATTTTCTTCTTTATCATTAAATTTAAAAGACATAAAAGAGGGCTGGGGATATAGCTCAGTGGAATAAGCGCTTGCCTAGCAAGCGCAGGATCCTGAGTTCGATCCCCAGTACCGCAAAAAAAAAAAAAAAAAAAAAAAAAAAAAAAAAAAAAAAAAAAAAAAAAAAAAAAAAAAAAAAGACATAAAAGAAACAGAGCCTTAAAAGTAGGTCTAGTTGCTAAGACTGACCAGAGATATTTGGAAAGAAGATACTGCCCTTCAGTACGTAAAATTTGGTGCTGTGAATTCTTTCCAAAAGGTAATATTTTCAGACTGTAATAATGCAGATTCTGATGCTTATTCGCTCCACAGATCAGTATTATTTTGGAGGCCTCGTTAAGTCAGATGATGCGTGTGAGGGGGCAGTAAGGCTCATGAGGAGAGCATAATGTATTATCTCAGCTTATTTTATAATAATAAATATCTCAGCAGAATGAAGGCCAGGGTAGTTTTGTAGATCTTGCCTTTGTTTTTTGAAGCTCCATCTGCATATGCTTAGATCTGGAATACGCAGGAAACATGAATTCTGAGTCAGGAACACTTAATTCCTCACAGTTATATCACCATCATAAATTACCACATTTGGGATTGTAAAAAATAGATGAACCCATGTGAGAATTGAGAAGTTTTCCCTGCTGCTTCTCACTTTTCTTTCTCTTTTGAAGAAAAAGAAACTGTCCTAATACCCCCAAGTTATTGCCTTTGACGGTAATAAAATGAAACATACCGTATTAAAACATAAATAAGAAGCCTAATACATAGGAGAAAATGAAGATGAAATGAAAGGAGAAAGATACTTATTGCAGTGTGATAAAATAATTCACGCTGTTTAATTCTTAATCCTAGTAATGCCTACTTATGTATCATGTATTGTACATATATCTATAGAACCTATACATAGATAAATAAGAATAAAATATCTAGGTAAATAAGAGTAAGTCGTAGCTAAAAGAGCAAATTATACCATGATGAAGGTAATTAGTTTGTCCTACTGGCCTGGAGGTTTCCTGTTGTAACACTGAAAATTCCAAGTCCTAGGAACCTCCAGAGTCCTACACACGCCCAGGCTGTCGGTTACCTGCAAGTATCATGACAGAGACACATAGTGATGTAATAGTTACCTTTTAAATCTCATCATCACTGGTATGGCCGTTAAACCTTTTTAAAAAGTATAACCACTTGCTTACAATTTTGAGCTAACCCTAAGAGAGGACTGAGTAAAGAATTGTAGGTTGTCATGCACTGGTTATCTTGTTGGCCAGCAATACTCCAGAAAGAAGCACAATCTCATAGTAAACAGTTACCATCCACTCTGCTCCCATGTTCAGGAAATAATCTTAGAGCTTACGTCCTACATAGGATCAGGGTAGAGAAATCTCTGTGTTAGTTGACACGGTTTGCATCACCTCACATCTGATAAATTGCATCAGAAAGGCATCCTCTACTACTCACTGACTGCTGCCAGGACTTCTAAGTACTCTCTACGTTCGGGGTTTTCCTCCCTGTACAACCACTGTAAAAAGAACTGGAGGTACAAGATGGGTAAGATCTGGGCCTTCACAATGGATTGTTAATCTAACCTATGAGAGAGTTGCATGAAGGAATTGTATATAGCACACTTCTAATTCAGGTGATTGTTTTATTCAAAAAGGTTAGTTGGCACTATCATAAAGCTCAGTATTAGAACAGCACTTAAAATTTTGTTGTTTCATGGATTTGTTTGTCCATTTGCTTAATAAAAATTTATTGAAGTTCTACTCTTCTTAGAAAAATGTTCTGAATATTACGAATACAAAGATGAGCTATACTTGGTGCTTTCACGGAATAAATAATATTAAGAGACACCTGATATTTCCCCTCCAGACAGGGAGTTCCCTAAGCACAAGCTCATACCCTGCCTCACCAAGACTATTTAGCTAGGGAACATTTCTCCTGATAAACTTGTGTGGAATAATATTTTTCACTAACTCTCTAATATAACACTTTACTTCTCCCAAGATCTGTATTGTAGGAACTAAACTTCAGTGTGTACATTGTTCTCCAGTCTGGCCTGTGCAGTCAGATGGAAAAAACAGAGGCCTCTGGGACAAAACAAAGTGTCACTGCACCACGAAGAATAAAGATTTTCTATTTAAGGCTCATATGACTGGGATGAGATTTACAAATAGTAGACCATTTTATTTATTCATTTATACTTAATCATTTAATAGCTATCAAACACCCACAATGGTTCCAAGATTGTTCTAATTACTGGAAATTCAGTGAGAAATTATACAAATTCCCCCATGATACTTTTTTTATAGTAGAAGGGAAGATAGCCAATAATTAAGTAAATAAAAGTATATGATTTTAAAACATGAAATCTAGGAAGAAAATAAATGACAAGGAAGTAGGAAATAGAGATAAACTATGGGGAAAGTACGATTTCCAACAGGATAGGTAGGGAAGATCTCATTGAGGAGGATGCTTTGGAAAAAGTTTAAATGAAAAAAAGCCAAGCATATGGTGACCAGGAGCAAAAACATTTTAGGAGGAGAAAAGAGACATTTCAAAGGCCTCAAAGTAAAAACAACTTTTCAGGAAAAGCAAGAAGAAATGTGTGGCTTCAATGGAGTGAGGTGATAATGATCTTACGGACAGTTAGGGACTAGATTATGCACGTTACACTACAGTCTGACAGGAAGCCCTAAGAGGGTCTTGGAAAGGGTATGTACTCTCCTTTTTTTATGGATTGAAAGAACTATGTGGCTAATCTGTGGAAAATAGACTAACTGGGTCAGGTGGGGCAGGAAGAACACTCAGGAGTTATCATGTTTGCTCAGTTGTGTGAGGGGAAGAAAGAGAAAGTGGATAAATTCAACCTGTTGTGAGGGCACAGCTAGCAGCAATTGCTGTTGGACTTGATGTGGTGTAGATGAAAGAGACATCCATTGTAAGGAGTCTCGGCAGTTTCACCTGCACCACTGGGTGGACATGAATGTCATTAACATCATGGAGTTGTGAACTAAGGGAGATGTGGAGAAGTTAACAAATGGGGGGGAAGAAATAATTACAGCTTACTTTTGTTGACTCCCAGATTCACATCCAAGTGAAATGATACAGTACGCAGTAGGCTATACCACACAGGAGCTCAGAGCCATTAACACTTGGGGCTAGAGAGTCAAACTCTTATTTCTGCATGTATATCTTCTTTAGGATGCAAGGCTGCAAGGAACAAGGAATTAACTCAAAAGAGTTGTCAGAGATATATACATGTCGTGTTACATCTGTTATTCGATGACATATATGCAAGTGCATGCTCTCATTTATTCTGCTATTCTTTAAAGTCCCTGACGTGAAGGACAAACATGTACCAGCAAGACTATAAAACAAACAAATTATTGTTTCGATAATTATATAAGACAAAGGGGGAAAGACAAATATTCTGTAGCTTTTTGTTTGTATGTGAGTGCATTTAAAGAAAAGTCAATTTATTTTATTTTTTTTATTTTATTTTTTTTTATTTTAGAAACATAAAAGTACAAAAACATATTGACAAACAGACACCAATTATCATAGAAAATAGTACAATCACAACTAATCTATAGACAAGGTGATATGGTCTCAACAGTAGTTGTTGTTTTATCCATTGATATCTTCGAATTGTAGATGTATGGACCCATATACAGACATGCAAAT